>JAJIBD010003652.1:0-42213 GCA_021461705.1 Cryptotis parvus
GGGAAAGAATGGGAGTGAAGACAGACTGTGGCAGCTACACCACCTCCCTCGCTGATGACATCGTTCTAATAACACCAAACATTAGCCAAGCGGCACAAATGCTGGCTGACTTTGACCGAGAATGTGGAAAGATAGGTCTATAGCTGAATCTCAACAAAACCATGTTCATGAAAAATGAACTAGTTCCAGAGGCCCCATTCACTCTCAATGGAACAAACATCTCTGAATGCAGCAGTTATGTGTACCTAGGTCTAGAAGTCAACATGATGAAAGACCTAAAACTTGAGCTGCACAGGAGGAAGAAAGCGGCATGGAATGCCTTCAAAGGCATCAAAGAAATAGCAAAAAAAGACAAAAGAACCTCCAGCTCTGGGCACATCTCTTCGACTCCACTGTTCTCCCTGCATTGACATATGCATCAGAGACCTGGGCCCTATGAAAGCAGGATGAGAACGCTATTCAGGTCTCCCAGAGAGGAATCGAAAGAGCTATGCTTGGAATATCACACCTCACTCAAGTGAGAGAAGGAATCCGGAGTTCTGACCTCCGTCACTGTTCCAGAGTTAGGGATGCTGTCTCATTTGCCAAGGCATCGAAAAACAGATGGGCTGGACATGTAATGCGATTTGGAGATGACCGCTGGACTAGAGCCATTACCAACTGGATCCCAGGGATGTCAAAGATCACATGCCCGCCCACCTACAAGATGGTCAGACTTCTTTGTCAAGACCATGAACGAATGGCTTGAGGCTCTTTGTATTCCTGAAACAACTAGATGCCATTGGGCTACACTGGCACGTGATAGGGTCAAATGGAAATGTTATTGGTGCCCGCTCAAAGAAATCAATGAACAACGGGATGTCTTGTGATCTAATGATCTAGTGAACTAGATATTTAACACACACCTGAAATATTTTATTTAAACTATCACTGTATCACTGTCACTGTCTTCCCATTCATCATCGATTTGCTTGAGCGGGCCCCAGTAACATCTCCATATGTCCTGTCTCATGCTAGTAGAGCCGAAGGGCATCTGCTTGCTCCAGGAACATAAAGAGCCTCAATCCATTCGGAATGAGGTCTATAATTGTTACTGGTATTTGGCATATCAAATACAACACGGGTAGCTTGCCAGGCTCTGCCGTGCAGGTAGCATACTCTTATAGTCATCTCTAAGTCCAGCATTTATTGATGAACCCTGCGGCCACATGCGGACGCATGAGCCGGGCTGTGATAGGCTGCTCTGCTGGGTGGAGTTCTGACGAGAGGAGAAGTCGGATGTGGAAAATGGAGGCCCTCATGGAGTGGGGGTCATCTGGCTTGTTGCAAGGCTCTGCTGGGGTGGCGGGCCAGGGCTAGAACCCGCCATCCCTCCTGGGTGTCTTGTGATGGCTGGGCACAGGGAGAGCAAGTAGCAGCTCTGCCCCATGTCTGTGAGTCAGACATGCTGCCACTTAAACTATATGCTCAACATATAGTACCCTACAGAATCAATCAACTCTGATTCTGATAGAATATTGATAGAATACTGAAAGTTGCAAGATCAAAGAAGCAAATCACATACAAAGGCATTAAGCACTGGGAACGGCCTTGTACTTTCTGAGCTTAGAGATGTTGGTCCCCCACAATTTTGAAAATGGGGGGCATGAGAATAAATTACAGGAATTAGGGCACATGCCTTGCTTGTGCCTGGTCCAGTGTCAAACCCTGGTACTACTTGGCCCTCTGACATTTCTTGGTATAACCTTGAGTTCCTGAGCACCATCTGGTGCCACATGGACAGCACCACTTCCTCAGAAACTCTCATTGACACAGCAATTGGGAGACTCTAAAACAAAAATCATGACCTGAAGTGCTCATCGAGGAACTTGACACCCTATGTGTGAGCACTGTGACCCTGCATAGCAGAGTTGACAAAGTAAGTGCTGCCTCAAGATACAGTAACTTGAGAGTTTATTTGGGGGGCTCAGGAAGAAGTCTTATTCAGCACAAATTCATGTTCCCAGGACATTAGAAAGGAGGCACTGAAGTTAGATCAGTGGTACACAAGGTAGGGCACTTATTTTGCATGAAGCAAACCCAGGTTTGATACCTGGCACCACTTTTTGGTTTCCTGAGCACCATCAAGCGTGATCCCTGAGTAAGGGCCAAAGATAAGGCTTGAACACTGCCAGGTGTGACCCCAAAACAAAATAAATAAAATAAAGGCATGTCTAGATGAAGTGCTTGCAATCAGACCATTACAGCAAGTACTCTGACCATGCACTGACCTGGGGAATGTCTAATGGGGAATCAGGGAAGTGGGTGGATCACATCAATGACACTATTTGCTAAACTCTAGCCTTATATTTAGAATTATCATATATGCTCACCCATCTCAATTGTAGAAGTTTGGGGCTGTGGATTGTGCATATGAACCTGGAATCCCATGAATTCTCTCCAACTCTTCCCTTACACAGATTCCCTCTTCACACTTTCCTTCCATTCTGAACAAAGTGATTGGAAAACAAAGCTAAACAAAACACACCTTGGCCCGGAAGAATTGCACAGTGGTCTAGAACACCTGCCTTCCAAGTGTATGGTCATCCCCTGGTGTTTCTACATGTGCCTGGTGCAGTAGTGGCAACTCTGCCCTGCACTATCCCTAGTACTGCAAGTGATTTCTTGCCATACCAGCAATGGGCATGAGTAAGCACCTGGTGAGTGACCTTTGGTATGCACCACAACAAAAGATGTGTCAGCACCATGGCCAGAGAATGTCAGCCCTGCTGAACTGACGTGTGAGCACTACAGCAACTTGTCTCCCCGCGAGTGCTAATGTCATCACATCATCATGTACACGTCTCACCCAAGATTATGGCCCCCAGAGAGCATGTACCTAAACACTGCAGCTAAAAGTGCAAACTGTTCTGTGCAACTTAATGTACAACCCTCAGCAAGCACCACAGCTAAAACTGGGTGAGCACTACAACACACACACACACACACACACATATATATATGTATATATATGCGTGTGTGTGTTATATGTATATATATATATATATACACTGTGTATATATATAATTCCTGGTTACTGCAGAACAACAATGAAAGGAAAGGAAAAGGAGAAAGAAATAGAACAGGAAGGAAAGAAGGAAGGAAGGAAGGAAGGAAGGAAGGAAGGAAAGAAGGAAGGAAGGAAGGAAGGAAGGAAGGAAGAAGGGAGGGAGGGAGGGAGGGAGGGGGAGGGGAGGGAGGAGGAAGGAAGGAAGGGAGGGAGAGGAGGAGGAAGGAGAGGAGGAGAAGAGGGAGGGAGGGGGAGGGAGGGAGAAGGAAGGAAGAAAGGAGAGGGAGGAGGAAGGGAGGGAGGGAGGAAGGAGGGAAGGAAGGGAGGGAGGGAGGAAGAAAGGAAGGAAGGAAGGAAGGAGGAAGGAAGGAGGAAGGAAGGAAGGAAAGGAAGGAAGGAAGGAAGGAAGGAAGGAAGGAAGGAAGGAAGGAAGGAAGGAAGGAAGGAAGGAAGGAAGGAAGGAAGGAAGGAAGGAAGGAATCTCTTCTATTTTGTGTTGTGTGGAGAGATGCATAGCAGATGGTACTCAGGACTTACTCCTGGTTCTGCATTCAGGGGTCACTCCTGGCAGTTCCAGGGATCAAAACTGTATTGGCTACATGTAAGACAAGTTACCCTAACCATGTACTATCTCTGCTGCTCAAAAGCCAATTCTCTTTACCTGCCACACAGGAAATTAATGCTACTCCATAACCATTAAATTATCTGATAGTTCTATTCAACACATCTGGGGTTTTGTTGTTGTTGTTGCTTTTGGCTTTCGGGACATACATGGAAATGCTCAGAAGTTACCCCTGGCTCTGCACAAAAGAAACTACTCTGAGTGGTGCCCACAGCACCAAATTGGATGCTGGGGATCAAACCAGGGTTGGCCATGCACAACTCAAGCTTGTACTATCTCTCTGGTCACTAATATTTTTGATTCTATATGATGTTCTTTCTCATCAGGTGTGTGTTGGGTTCTGAGCTGCTAGCCTCAGGGTCCAGCACTTTCCCACCACAAGTCCCTAAGGGCAGGACCCAGAAATGGACTCTGCCCATATGGTTACCCCCAAAACATCTGTGCTTATCCGAGCTAAGGTGAGGCAGAATGTGCCTGGTCTTCTGACCTCTGATCAAAGGAATATGTAATTCAATGATTGTGACCTTGCAAATACAAATCTGTGATTGTTTTCTGTTGCAATGGCCCAGGAACTTGCAAATGCCATGTGATTTGTGCTTGTACCCCCTCCACCCAAATATTGTACAAAAGGCTTAAACTGTGTTAAGTAAAATGAGTACTACTATTGGGGCCAGAGCAATAGTCCAGCGGGTAGGGTGTTTGCCTTGCACTCAGCTGACCTGGGTTCGATCCCTGGCATCCCATATGGTTTCCCCAAGCACCGCCAGGAGTAATTCCTGAGTGCAGAGCCAGGAGTAACCCCTGAGCATTGCTGGGTGTGACCCAAAAAGCAAAAAAAAAAAAAAAAAAAAAAGAGTACTGCTATCCAGAACTCCCCACTGCTGTCTTTCTTTCTTTTCTTAGCAGCAGGCATGGCAGAGTTTCTCCCAAGTCAATCCTTCTCCTTTTTCCGCAGGATGAAGTCCGCAAGATCTAGGTCTTCCTCATTCATGACAGAGGCTGCTGGCCAGGGCCCCCGACAGAAGTGTGTGTGTGTGTGTGTGTGTGTGTGTGTACGTGCATGTGTGTGTGTGTGTGTGTGCATGTATGTAGTCTTTGGGCCAAACCTGCTGTTACTATAGAGCTGTAGCAGCACTGTACTCAGAGTTGAGCCTAGCAGTGCATGCACACAGGGCCATCTGGTGCCAGGGACTAAACCCCAGTCTTCTGTACAAAAGGCATGCACCCAGCACTCTGAACTACTGCCTGAGCTCACGTGCTTCTTGTGTGCACATGTGTTACCTACATCTCCCCGCTTAAGACATGTACTTTCATGCATTCATATCTTAATGTGGGGTGAGTGTACAGGGGCTCTTCCACCTTTGGAGGAGCCCACATTCTCTTTGGTTGTGCTCAGGGAATCACTCCTGTTCGGACTCAGGGGACTAAATAGGATAAAGCCTGGGTCTGCTCAAGGCAAACACCTTTTCCACTGAATTATCTTTCTTGTTCGTAAAATATATTTTAAGGTGACTAAAAGATTTATAATTGGCTCCAGGAATTTTATATATGTATATATATATATATATATATATATATATATATATATACACACACACATATATATATACATTTGCTAGGTATATATATATATAAAGTATATATTATATATATGCTTAACAAATTTTTATGTGTGACAATGTGATTTTTTAGCAATTTTTACATAGTATACTATTTCAGCAATTGTTTATCATTGGCAAAAATCTACAATTTATATACTTTATCTTCTCAGAGGTGTTTGTCCCCTCCTTCCATTCTTATTGTTGTGATGATTGGGCATCCCCAAAGGTCTGACTGTGGTGCTCACACATTTTAGTTGTGGTGTTTTCCAAGTGCCAGACCTCCAGGGGCTGTGACTCACATGCTCAACTGAAGTGTTTGCCAAGGCCTTCCAGGCCAACCATGGAGCTAACGGTGTCCAGCAGCGGTGCTCACTGAGTCACTGCAGTGTCCATTTGGGAGCTCACCAGGAATATTTCCTGGCTGTGGGTTCACACATCTTCCTAGTGCTACTCACAAGAAATTACACCCTTTGGTTGGGATATTTACATACACCATAGCACTTTCTGGGAATCACAGACAGCAGAACTGCCAAGATAGTGTTCAGCATGTGGCAACGCCAGGGAGTGAACTTTCAACTTTACAAGGCAGACAATCTAAACCATGGTGCTATCCCCTTATAACATTTTTTTCTCTTTAGGGGGCCACACTCAGGGGCCCAGGATTATTCATGGCTTAATCCTAGCTCTGCATTTAGGAATCACCCTCCATGGGCCTTGGAAGACCTTGAGGATAGACTTTGAGGATAGATCAGCACACTGCTGATCTCCAGATAAACTGACCTTGGGTCAGTTTCGTGCAAGGCAAGTGCCCCACCCACTGTATTATCTTTCTAGCCTCCCTTTCTACATCTTTTTATGGTTCATGTTTCCAGAATGCCACATAAGTTTTCCTGTGACTTTATATAATTGGCTTTTGAGATGATTCTGTTCAATTCATATATAAAGTGTCGCTGAGAATCCCTCCCTCAAAAGCGATACCTGTATCCTCATATCTACATTATTCAAAATAGCCAATACATGGAAACAACTCATATTTTCATGTGTCCAACAATAAATAAATAAATAACAAATGACATATGATAATATGTAGTATATTAGCATGCCAAGAAAAAGTATTTTCTGCCTTTTGTTTTAAAATGGATGGAACTTGGGGGCCAGGGTGATAGCACAGTGGATAGGGCAATTGCCTTTCACATGGTCAATGCAAATCTAATGGCCAGCATCCCATATGGTCCCCCAAGCACCATTAGGAATAATTCCTGAGTTCACAGCCGGGAGTAACCCCCTGAGCATCACCAGGTGTGACCCAAAAAAGCAAAAAAGCAAAACAAAAAAATATAAAATGGGTGGACTTTGGGGTCATTATTTTAAGTGAATCATATCAGAAAATGCTGCATAATCTTATTTATATAGGGAATCTTAAAATGGTGAATTAATAGAAACAGTAAGATTGTGCTTGCCAGGGGCTAGAAGATCACATAGTATATAGAGGTGAACGCATTTGTTTTGTACACTGCTGATCTCCAGCGCCCCAAAAGTTTCTCTGAGTACTACCAGGAGACATCCCTGAGTAGAGAGTCAGGAGTAAGGGGCACCACCGCCATGTGTGACCCCCAACTACACACCTACACACACACACACACACACACACACACACACCCGGTGTGTGTGTGTGTGGGGACTAGGGGAAAACTTACAGATTAAGAAAACTGGGGCCGGGCGCGGAGGAATAGCACAGCAGGTCGGGCGCTTGCCTTGCACGCTGCAGACCTGGGTTCGATCGTCGGAATCGATATGGGTATGGTCCCCGGCGCTGCCGGGAGTGAATCCTGAGTGTAGAGCCAGGAGGAACCGGGAGCATTGTTGGGTGTGACCCAAAAAGCAAAAAGCAAAAAAAAAAAAAAAGTCATGAGTCAATCACCTCATGGGAGATGTCGGAGAGTCCTTTGCTCTCTACTTTTGTTTGGTTTTTGATCTCACTCAACCGTGCACGAGGCTGAGTCCTCGCTCTGTGCTCAGGGGATCACTCATGGCAGTGCAGTTGGAGGCAACTCCTCCTGCTTGGGCCCAAGTCCAAGATCCCAGCGCGGAATCCTTTCCTTGCCAAAGAGGGCCGCGAAACCGTGTGACCATATAAAGTGCCAGAGATTTGAACTGGGCTTGGCTGCACGTGAGGCAAGCCCTATACCATCTCTCCAGTCTCTTAGTCTGTTTTTGTGTATGTTTGCAATTGTCTGCAATTAATTTTTAATTAAAAGCCATTCATGTATCAATTCATAGAATTTCCCGTCACACATTACAAAATTCGTAACCATGACGCCTCCTAACACTTGGGCATACTCAATATTTTCTAACAGATTCACCAATGAAGAAGGCAGATGTTCAAATTCTACCTCGCAGTCGAGGAAACATACATAGCAACCAAGGCCAGGCACCTCGTAGTTGGCGACCTAGAACCATATTTAGATCTCCAAATCCCGTGTTAATCCTCCACATCAAAAACCTTTTCCAAGGGAGTGTAGGAATTAGAAGAAAAGACTTTTGACAGACTAGCGGACACGGCAGCAACCGCTTTCGGAGCAGAGAGCTTTGCTCGCCGTGGCCAGCAGATGGCGAAGCTGCCCGCAGCCAGCGGCGGCACCGCACACGCACAGTCGGGGCGGACTCTTCCGACAGGCCCAGGTCCAAGAGCCCCACGCGGGGTCCTTTCCAACCAAAGAGGCCAGCGAAGCCCAGTCGGGTCGACCCTGACACAAATTGCCATGCGAGAGCCCCACTACCTCCACGGGAGGTCATCGAAGGCAGTTTAGAGATCCGTGATGGAGCTGGGGTCGGGATGACCAAAGTTGGGGATCGTGTGTGTGTGGGGGGGAACCTCTAGATCTGCACTTGGGCCGGGTGGTGCCACAGGGAACTGCTGGAGACCAGAGTAAGGAAAGGAGGAGATTGTCGCAGAACTTCTCTGTATCTGCTGCAGCTAAAGCTTCCAGCAGCAAAGCCGGTGCGCACCACACAACGCAGGGGGTCCTAATATCTAAGGAAAAGGGGAAGGGAGGAAAGAAGTAGGAAAAGGTCTAATAATGAGAAAGGCAAGTTGGGGTCCACCAACATCAGCGTGTTCTCTCGTGTGTGTGTGTGTGTGTGTGTGTGTGTGTGTGTGTGTCCGTCCGTCCGTCCGTCCGTCACTGCACGCTACTCTCAAGCCCTTCAAAGGCGGGGGACAAAATCCAGTCCTGCATGGTTACCGCAAAACAGGAAACCCCCCAAACTCTGCACCGAGCGGACCTGGGAGGAAGACATGTGCAGAAGGGGAACAAGTTCGAGTCCGGCCCGAGCTGGACCTGTGGGACTGGGCGTACCCGAAAGCCTAGACGTGAAAGATGGAGACGGAGGGCAGGGGGCGTAGGGTCCATCCGGCGCGCCTGTGACTGCTGGCTTGGTAGAAGCACCTCCGAGGACGCCGGAATCTCTGCCAGGCGAAAAGCAAATTTTGGGATCGAGGGGCGACAGGGTTGGGGGTGGGGGTGGCTCGCGGGATCTCGGGGGAGGAATGCAGGGCCAGGAGAGTGGACCTGGACAGAAATCAAGGGAGAACGATTCCAGCCCAGTTTTTTGTGAGCGGCATCATCCCCTGCGCCTCAGTAGAATAGAGAAGGAAGAGCGCAAAGGGAAGGGTTTGCTTCCACACCCCTGCGCCAACGGTCTGGCTGCAAAACTGCTTCCGAACTGGATGGCGGGGGCGAGGGCGCAGTGGCTGCAGGCTCCGAGGCCATCCGGACCCCCCCCAGACCCCCCAGCCTCGCCTCGCCAGCACTAGTCTTGCGTTCTCTCCTTTCCATTTCCGACTCCTGCGGTTCCCGGAGGGTGCTCCCCGCCCACCCCCCGGAGAGCCACTGGAGAGGCGAGAGATTTTCTGCATCTGCCCGGGAAGGGGAGTCCTGGGGTTCAGAGGAGCGAAACCGTGAGGCTGGGGTGGGGAGACGCAGGCAGGTCTCGCTGCTCCATGTTCTCCCCAAAGCAGAGGACGGACGCAGGTGGGGGGCGGAACGGCAGGGGTGGTGCTTCATTTTCCTTTAAAAAAAGCAAATGGAACTAACCACCCAAAGTAGAGATGCAAAGAGAGGGCGTGCATGGAAAATACCAGTATCGCCCTCCTAGAGTTGGGTCCTTTCTTTCCCCTGTCTTTTCCTCTTTGTTGAGGGTTTGTTTTACCCTGTATGGGGGTGGGGATGGGGCTAGGACGGGGGGTGGGGGGGTGAGGCCAACTCAGGCGAGCCTGCAGAAAGCCCCCCAGCCTCCCCCTCCACACACACCCCAAACTCGCGTCTCCACCCCGCACCGGATCGCGGCCGGCACGGGCGCAAACGCCGGACCCCGGGGAGAATGTAAACAAACGGGGCGCCGAGCCCTTGATCTTTATTTAAATCGAGGCTTGTTTATCGGTGTCATCCTAGGAGGATTAATTAGATACATCTCTTCGCAATTTGGTGTCTGACACTCCATCTTAGGAATGCCTTATCACAAGGTGTTAATTGGGGCCACTCAGCCACTTACGTTTCTATTAAACACTGTGAGGGACTTTTCACAAGTCCCAGGTTCTTTTTACTGTACGGTGCAAAAATATACAGGACTCGAAATAGACCGGGCTTCATCCCGGCGGGGAGACGCGTGCTCCGGCTTTCTGGGGGCACGCCGCAAGAAAGGCCCTTTGGAAATTCCATCACCTGGCCGACAAGGCGAGCGTTTAACGGGAATGGAAAGGTTGCACTGACCAGGTTAGGGCGGGGGGTGGGGTGGGGGCGATTCCTCGCCGAGTCTGACCTTTCCACGCAATCCCACAGCCGCCAGCTCCGTAACGTCTGCGCTCTCGGCTCCGGGTGCAATTCGGGGTGACTTTGCCAAAGCGTGGTTGTGTGGGCCGCGTCCGAGCCAGCGAGGTGGTCGGCGCGCCGGGGCAGGGTGCAGCGGCGGGGAGGCTGGAGGAAGACGTGCCCCCCAACTCCAGGTTTCCTTAATTGGGCGAGGAAGGGGTGGGGGTCGGGCTGATTGCTCGCCTCTCAGCAGCTTAATCCTCTTAGCAGCTGCATTTCCGCAGCCGCCAGTTTGCAGAAACCCTCCCTGCCAGACCTTTACCCCGGCCTGGTCTGGAGGGGGCCCGAGAAGTTTGCAAGACCGGCAGAAGCCGTCTGCTGATAAGCCAGGCTGGGCGTCTGGCAGGGGCGGGGGTGGGGCCACAGACACACATAGAGTCCCTTTTACCTAATCTTTTGATTGAACTCTCAGCCGGCCAGGCAGAGTGGCATAGGCCCTCCCGGGAATGGCGGCCAGGTACACGGCGCTCCCCGCTAGGTGAAGCTCTCCTAGCTGCTGGGCCCAGCCAGCGCGGCCGGGTCTCCAAAGGAGTGCGGCTACGCAGCCAGGAGGGCCCTAAGGCCTGGTCTTAAGAAGCCTCGAGGCGCAACTGCGCGCGAGCCCTACGGGTAGGGCGTTTGCCTTGCACGCGGCTGGCCCATGCCGGCATGGGTTCGATCCCTGGCATCCCCATATGGACCCCTGAGCACCGCCAGGAATGATTCCTGAGTGCAGAGCCAGGAGTAACCCCCTGAGCGTTGCCGGGTGTGACCCAAAAAGCAAACAAACAAACAAACAAAGAGCAGCTGGGTCCCCCACCGCCCAAGGGCGTCGAGATTGTGTGGCCCCAAATAAGCTGAGTGACCTAAGTAACCCCCAGCACCTAGACACCAAGGCAGAAATCCAGGTCTTCCCAATTTGGATTTAGCTTTCCGTGAACCACTTAGCCATCTCAGTGGCCAACCCCTCCCCACTCGGCCCCAATACCCATAACTCAGACTACCCAGTGGGATGAGGAAATAGCCCCCACCATTCATCTTCAAAGAAAAGAAGGCAAACAAAAGCAGGCCTCCTTCCCCCACAGGGTCCACTTTGACATTCTAGAATCTTGAGGGGGAAGGAGCTTTGGGCAGTGTTTTTGCTGAAGAAGGGTGGAAGAGAAACCGAGGATTAAAGCCCACAGTACAGAACACAGCTATGCCTGTTCCTTAATGAACCACATTTATTAAAAATGACTCAGGCTGTACATAAAAATCCAAGATCACTAAAAGCCTATAGGAGCTGTGGCTTTAGGTTTTAGTTTCTTCACGGTACCAAGTTGGGGATGGGGGTAGTGGTAGGAAGCAGGAGGAAATGGGGGAGGGGTATTCCTTAAACATAGTTCAAGTTAGTACAGAGGAGCTGAATACATCTTAACTAAGAAGTAAACAGAATATTCTCGAATATCATGGGCACAGTGAGGGAAACTATCCCCCCACCCCTGCAGCTGTCCTTAGGTGATTTGCAAATTCTTTACTAAGCCAAAGCACCGATTTTACATAATCTCAGACACCTATGTAGGCTATTGTACAATATATTCCATGTTATTCTACAGTGTATCTAAACACACACAACTGTACACTTTATAATTCTCTATTTTATTCTCTCTCTCTCTCTTTTTTTTTTTTTTTTTTTTTTGGCTATTCCCTCCCACGGCCTCTCAAGCCCGCAGGACAGTGCCTGCAAAGAGTGGAGGTGGACAGACCGAGGCCGTCTTTTACTAGGGCAGAGACGGCTTGTTTCAAACCCAAGGAGGCATCCAACTCAGGCAAAACCAGCACCTTCACGTTTTTCTTGCCTCTCAGGCTGAACATCTTTTGTCCCTAGCAGAGTCCCGTTTCGGAGCTTAAGGCCCTGCTCGCGTCTTCCAGAAGCAACAGACCTCACCACTCTGGGCTCCTATTTACTTCAAGATTTACTAACATAAATGAAAACCAAAGCTTTCAGCTCACTTGATAGCGCTCAGCACTCACTCTTCATCACCACCTAACTCTTGCTGATAGTTTAGTGTTTCCAATAAATAATCCAGGACTTTGAACAGCCTTCAAATTTTAAAAATACTTTTAAGTCCTCCATTAACTTTATTTTTAAAAAGAAAAAAAAATGGCTAGGGTTTGTTTCAGTTACCTGCAGCAATTAAAAAGCTTTGGCACCTTCTTTTAGAGATTGCACAAAACAGGACGCATCAAGGTGGAGGCAAACTTCTTTTTTGGCAACCTAGGCAGAAGACAAAAACAACAAAAAAACAAGTCCATCTGCAAAGAGTTAGCTCACTTTACAAGGAGGTTAAAAGACCTCTCTAGGGGAGTTGTGTAAAAAGCATAGTATCCCCCCATGCCTTTTGAGGTGTCTTTGCTGTACTCTTCAGCATTAATGTCCTCACACTTTATCGAGGGAGAATTTTCGTTACTGGAGGTGCTAGGAGAGAGCCGCTTACACAAGCACTGGTGTACACCCCAGAATCATTGGAATCCAGGGACTTGATAGAAGGGGGCGTCTCTATCCAGGAAGAGCTAATTTCTTCCTTGACCTTCTCCTTGGAGAGCTGATCTTCAGAGAAGCCCGGGGGGACTTGTCCTGGAGGTCCATGGGAGTCCAGTTGCCATCTTCCTCTGGTAAGAGCCTCGGCTGCCCCACCCTGCCACTGCAGGGAAGGTGGGGTCAGGGTAATAGCCCAGGGCGTGGGACGTCTGGAAGGATTTAATACCATATGGTAGCAGGGTGCTGGAAGTATATTCAGACTCATAGGAACTGATGTCTAGTTTGTTGGTCCCGGGCTGCTGGACAGGCGTAACAAGCCACCGCTGCGGAGGGTTGGCCACCTCTTCGCTCTGTTGGGGTGAAAGGAGGCCGTTGGTCTGTGGCACCGTTCTCTCGCCATTATAATATCGGGCTTGAGGTAAAGTGTTGACAAAGGGCTCCGGGAAGAAGGACTGAACGCCGTACCGACCTCGGGGACAATCTGATGGGATCTAGGAGAATCCGTGGGAGATGGAGTTAACCTGTCATTTTCGGAAGCGGTGTACATGCTACAATATAAAGAGAAACACTTACAAAAAACCCAGTGTGGTCCCCCCAACAAACCACCTCCCAGAAATGAGAAAGGCTTGCAAGTTGATGGCCCTCTGGACTGGGAGCACTGGTCTGCTGGGGTGGAGGGATACTGAAGATGTACAGCGGAAGATAGGATGTTAATGGCCGGCTCTTGGCCCAGGGGGGGAAAATTCCGGCATGGAAGGAAAGTTCCCCCCCAGCACGACCTATTCAAACGGGTGGGGCGTTTGCCTTGCACACGGCCAGTGTGCCAGCCCGGGTTCGATCCCCAGCATCCCATATGGTCCCCTGAGCACCACCAGGAGTATTCCTGAGTGCAGAGCCAGGAGTAACCCCTGAGCGTCGCCGGGTATAACTCAAAAAGAAAAAAAAAAATCAAACTATAGAAAATCCACTTCCACAAGTCCTAGGATGTGGAAAACTGAAAGCAACTCTCCCCTATCAGTGTGAAGGCGGAATGTAGGCCCAAGAAAGCCCAGATTTCAAGAAGGGCCTTTGCAGGGCCTTGCAGTTTGAAGTTGTAAAAATGACATCCACGGGCCGGAGCGATAGCCCAGTGGTAGGCGGCCCGGGTTCGATCCCCGGCATCCCATATGGTCCCCCGAGCACCGCCAGGAGTAATTCCTGAGTGCAGAGCCAGGAGTAACCCCTGAGCACCGCCGGGTGTGACCCAAAAAAGCAAAAAAAAAAAAAAAAAAAAAAAGACATCCGCTTAGTTGCAGGGTTTTCTTATGTAAAAGAGAGGGGGTGGGGAAAAATAAAGTTAGATGGAATGAAAAGGTATGTAAATGCAAATTTTGAAATTTTTGAATCTCACTCACATGTAAAAAAATGCTCCTTATTTGTAAGCCTTTACATTTCCTTAGAAATGAACAGACCCCTTCTGTGAACATTCTAAAGCAAGATTTGTCATGGTTATATATATATATATATATATATATATATACATGTACGTTTACACACAAACAAACATGAAAGCTCTGCCTACAATATATTCTTCTTAGCAAAGTGTCTGGTTATGTATAGCCATGCAAATATGAAGAAAAACTGCACTTACGAATCATAGTTGTCCCTGAAGCCTTTTGCAAAAGGGTTATGATCAATCTTTAGCTGAGTAATCTAGACAGGGGAGAAAAAGTAACGGTGAGTGTTTCATTCATTGGAGCTCGTTAGCGATTCCTGAGTTGTGTGGGACACTCACATCGGTGTTTTGGTAGGCTGTCACTGCAATGAACTGTGTCTCCGAAAATGTAAAGGTTTGTGTCTTCGAGGGCTCGTTCAAGTCCTCTACACCATCCTCTGTAACTTCAACAATGTGCAGTCGTGGCTGATACTTGTGCAAAGACTGTAAGACGATCATCTGGAAACGGTACAGAAAAAGATTTGCAGGCGCTACCAGGTCTCTTAAAGATTCAATAGACGCCAACTTTGATTTTGTGTTTGGATCAGGCTCCTGCTTGCGGCCCACCAACAGTTCCCTTTTGCTAGAGCTATTAATAATCTTCTCGTGGTCATTTCTTTTCTCCCCTTGAGTCCCTAACTATCCCCTCCCAAAAACATTCAGTATTTGTGTTCCAAATAGTCAACTCTCTGCTATGAAAATTTAGTGAGAAAGTGAAAAAAAAGAGAAAGACCAAAAGAAAAAATGAAAAGGGTAGAAATAGGTAAGCAAACAGGTAACAGCTACAATGACCAAGACATAAGGAGAACAACTCTCCTTAGCTAAGAGAACTACAGCCAGCAAACACCCTTCCAGTCACTCTACCTGTGTGTTGTTGTTATTGGCGCCTTTGTTATTGGTGAGTTTTAATTTCCCAAAGGAAATTTCCTGTCTCATCCAGTGGGAACCAGTATTAGGAGACTCTGGGTGAACATACATTTTGTTGCCTAAGAGAAAATGAAGCAGAACACAAAACCCAAGTATATAAGATGTTTTAAACTGGATGGAGGTGAGAGGCAGGATTAAGGGCTATCACACAAATCTCCCCAACATTAGCTGCTTTAAGACTGCCTGTGGAGACCAATCAGACTCTAAAGATGGCTCTGCTGGGGACCCCTGTGCTTCGATATTCCTTGGGCAAACTGTACTCTAAACTAGAAATGTGAGGCCCCAAAGGAGCAGCTTTTCGTTTCTTTTTATTTATTTTTTTAATCATAGTGATAGTGATAGTGAATCATACCACCATGAGATATAAAATTACAAAGATGTTCATAATTGGGTATCAGTCATACAATATTCCAGCACCCGTCCCTCCATCAGTGCCCCATTCCCACCACCAATGTCCCCACATTCCTTCCCACCCACCCCCAGCCTGTCTGTATAGCAGGCACTTTTTCTTTTTCTCTCTTTCTATTTGTTTCTTTTGCCTCTTCTCTCTTACACATTGTGGCTTGCGCTACATGCATTTAGGGTTTATCATTAAGTCTCTTTGTGACATTTAGCTTTTATCATGTAAGTCTCTGCTGAGTTCTAGTCTGGCGTTACCACTTCCCACAATTAGTACAGCACTGGTATATACTTATATCCCATTAATGAATGCAGACATTCTGTATCTGTCCTTTTTTCTTCTAATTTCACTCAGAATAATAGTCTCCATTTCCATACTATTTACAGGTAAATTTCATGATTTCTGTCTATTTTGACAGCTAGGAGCAGCTTTTTGAAGGTCAACTTGAGGCCTTCCTTCGTAGCCCGAAGGGAAACATCTGCTGGAGGGAGCACAGCTGGGACCTTGTGAATGGCAACCTCAGGAAGGGCATGCTCAAGTGAAGGTCAGAACGGCAGGCGCCCTTGCCAAGGAGCATTTTGGGCAAACGCTTCTTCTCAAACGAAGATGGGGGTTGGGCAGAGAGTGCCACAGGTTGGTAGACCAGAAACCTGACTTAGCGAATCTCCCTCTCAGTCAATACAAAGACTCCTACCAACACCTCTAGGCCCCAGACTGGGGAAGCTGGGGAGTGCCCCAGTTAATGGGGAGTTTGTGAGTCAAAGGTTCCCGCACTGCTCCCCACTGCCCGCCCCCACATCCCGCCTGCCTCCTCTCCTCACCCTGCATGTTATTGTCAGCTTTGCCGCAGGTCACCCACTTGCCCCCTGGAAGCGCCAGTGGTTGGGGTCTGCCAGCACCACTTCTACGAACACGTTGTAGTGGGCGGTGGGATTGAGTCCGTTTATGTTGAAGCTCAGGAAAGGAAACATACGCCTGTGTGCGAGAACAGAACCAGATAAAGGGGCTTAAATCTCAATGCGCGGAATAGGGCCACACACAGTTGGGTTCACGACGCCCGGAGGGCAAATCCTGGAACTAAAAGGTCGTCCTATCGTGGAACTAAGGTCGACCTATTGTGTAAAGAATTTTTGAAATGGCAGCTCTTGGAATAACTCCCCTACCTTTTCTTCCCCAGAAATAACTGGCCACAAACTATTCCGCCACCTTCACATTCTTCTGCGCCCTTTCCCATTTAAATTCCCGGTCTTTTCGGATGCTCATTAATTTCTTCAAGGATGTCAAAAAGCGTTCAACGTTATACGTACAAGAATCGGAACAACGTTAAGCTGTTCTTTAAAAAAAGACCAAAAAAAAAAAAAAACAACAACAAAAGAAAAGTAACTCTACTGGCCAAGACCCATGGACTGTCCCTCTCCCGGCACCCAGCCTGACTATGTCCCAGAAGTAACCACTGCCGGCAGGCAGCTGAGTGTATCCAAACTTTCTCACGCCCCGAATCCGAGCCAAATCTAGCTCCAGAACCTGATTAATCAACCACGCGAATGCAGCAGCTCAGGTCCTCGGCCCCCACACCTCATCCGGCACTCGGAGGTGCCCTGGGGAGACCCTGGCGCCGACAACTGCGGGAAACACCTACTGCGAGCTGGGGACCAACTCGTGTGCTGTGCGGTACCCGCGCGTCCCGGCCGTTCTGCGTGCGAGGGACTGGCGCACACCCGAGCCAGCGCGCACATCTAGAAAACCCAGCGGTGTGGACAAACTCCAAACCCTGCCACGGTCCCCCGTGAAAGTGACTGGGACAGGTGAGGTGTTAGAACAGCTCCCCTTGCACAGCGGCCCGTGCGCGAGCGGGAATGGAGATGCTACATAGCTCCTTAACTCGGCGCAGAAAAAAGTCGCTAAAAGCCAAGAGCGGAGCGGGTGACAAGACTGTCACCTCCGGCCTGCCGCGAGACCACACATCCACCTTGCCCCCGCGCCCCCTCCGCGCTGAGCTCACCTGCCCTGTTTCGTAATGATCATCTCGGTTTGGTGGCGGTGGAATTTGAGCCACAGAGGCCGGTTGCACAGGTAGACGTGGGCACGGAAGCCGGAACCAGGAACACCGAGGCCCCCCCCCCAATCCTCCGCAAGAACCCGCGGAGGCTGCTCCGGGATAAGGCCCGTAGAGCGGAGCCCCCTGGCTGTACTGATACGCGCCGGGGCCGCCTCCCCGCCGCCGCTGCCGCTCGCCCGCTGCCGGCGCCCGTGCCGGGGCCGAACTGTGCCCGCCCGGGTGGGCACACAGCAGTGGGGAAGCCGCCGGGGGGCAGCATGGAGCCGTAGGGGTAGCGCGCGCCGTTGGGAGCCGGGTACACGGATCCGTGGGGAGCTCCGGCCGCAGCCTGGTACGGGAAGAGCGAGCACGGCGCGGCCAGCTCGGAGCCCTGCGGCCCGGGGGACGGGAGGTAGTAGCGCTCCGAGCTCAGGCTGTCCATGGAGTAGCGCGCGGTGGCGGCGGCGGCGGCGGCGGCGGCGGCGGCAGCGGCCGCGGAGGGCAGCTCCTCCTCGCCGCAGGGGAGCCCTTGCGGCCGTCCGGGGGCCGGGCTTGGCCACCGCCGCGGCACTGGCAAAAGCGTCCCCGGCGTCTGCGTCACTGAGCATGGCCGAGGGGCCCCCGCGCTGGCGGCTGCAGGTTCCCCGCTCCCGGTCTCGCAAGAGAGACTGCCCGTGAACTTCTTCGGCGCTTTGTCCAAGTCCAGTCTCTGAGGCGAGGGGGCAGTGCCGGGGAGGTGACCCGCACTCGCGCCGACCGCGCCGCGCGCACTCTCCAGCGGGTAGAAGTGCGCGCCGGGGAGGTTCACCGAGCTCACCAAGAGCTGCTCGCCTAACTGCATGCTTTGCAAAGCTCAGAGGGTAGCTGGCTGCTTCCTCTCCTCCTGCGGCCTTATAATAAAGGCAGGGTGGGGGAGCCAGCGCCCTCTTCCGAGGGGAAGGTAACTTCCCCTTCCTCCTGTGCAGAAGCTGCCCACCTGGAGGCACGCGGGCTGCTAAGGCGCGCTCCGAACCCCGCGTCCTCTGCGCGTGGAAAGCGCCCTGAGTTGGAGGGCAGGCGACGGAAACAGAGAAGAGCTCGCCTTGTCCTCCCCGTCCGTGCTTCGCAGGACTCCCACCGCCCTCCTACACTCACATCCAGAAAAGAGAGGGCTTAGATCTCGGTCCTATCCACCCGCCAGGGAAAGACAGTCAGCCCTCCTCACTGCCAAGCGACCGGTCAAGTTGACCACTTGGAAACTTGCAGGCTGTCATTGGCTGCTTTATATACGTGCGGTCAGGGAGGGGCTTTGCGGCCCCACAGCCCCGAGAACCCTCCGATTGGCTGATGGAGGTGACACTAATTCAATTAGGCATTTACTAATTGGATCAAGTCGCCAGCGACTTGCTTTGCCTTTCGTCTGACTTTTTTTTTCCCTGGTTGTTTTTAAGATTTGGTCCTGCTGTGAGAATCGGATCGCTCGTCTGTACGTCGTCGGGGTTTGGGAGAAGAGGGTTTTGGGCTACCCCAAGTCGTCTTGGTGCTCTGAGAAGGGAATGAATGCGGGAACTGGAGCGTGTATTAGGGGGCTTTGCGGGCTGATGGCCCAGGTCCCCGCGGGTGGGGTTTGTGGTGAGAGGAAGAGGCCCAAGCCTCTGTGGTCTCCTGGAGTTCTAAGTTCAGGCACACTTTCCCTCCAGGTGGGGCGAGCGCTCCCAGGCCTTCAGCACACTAGGGCCATTCCCTCCCCATCCGGGGCCACTCTACTAGTCAACGTCAAGGTGACTGTGAAGAATGAGCTCGCTCTCGGCTTGGGAATTCAGGGGCGGCGAGGTACATTCTGCCATTCTTGTGCACCGCAGCCCTTAGGAAGCCGGAGTCCATGTCGGATGGGAGATAACGGGAAGAGCCTCTTCCACATGGAGGCTGTGTGGGGAGGGGATCCCGTTTACTCCCCACAATTTCTGACTATCCACGCGTCTCCTCTAGATTTCCGCTACCCTCAGCCCCCTTCATCTTCACTTGGGCCTGACCCCCGATAACAAAGGTTCCCCAGCAGCCGTGCTGCAAAGATTCCCCGCGCCTCTCCTCGGCAGGGAAACACAGAAGGTAGAATAATTAGTGAAATAAGCAGGTTGGTGCTGAATTCAGCCCCTTTGCCCCAGCTGCCGATCTCCCCGTGTTTTCCGCAGACAGCAGAAGCAAGAGCGATGTGGTCATATTTATTGTTTTCTTATTCCAGATACGGGGAGGGGCACGTTTTGTTGAGGATAAGAAGCTCGAATATACACTGCTAATAAGCAATTACAGACACGATTTGTAATCGCTCCGGGAGCGCATTTTCCGGCTGAGATGTCGGGACTCGCTTCCCCAACCGAACGCGATCACACGGGAAAGTCTTGGACCTCAGCAGATGAGGCGAGCACGAGAGTTTTTGAGTGGCGCGTTGGGTGGACCTACCCCAAGGCTTTTCACTAAGGCTCCATCCGCGGGCAGCACCGGCCACGTCCGGGGTGGAGCGCTAGGCGGTCCTCAAATGCACTGGACGTTCTAGGGCATTTACTTGTTTTACCCAGTGGTGGAAAAAGCATGGAGTTGGCAGGTTCAAGGCACAGCTTGGATAAAGGGAACTCGTTAAGACCCGGGGCGGCGGTCTCGGCGGTTCGGCCAAAGCCGCCTGTGAGCCCATCCCTGAAATCAGGCCCAGCGCGCGCTCAGCCCCCCGTTCCCAGCATTTCGTTCCCCCAGTTTAGTTCAGGGCTGTCCCGGCTTTCTGATCCGCTCATGCCAACGTCCACTCCCCACCTCGGGCTCTTGTTTTATTTCGACCCCGAGAGGTCTTGAAGAATTGAATTTTTCATGGATTTGGTGCTTTTCTGCAAGACTTAATGATTTCAACCTGGAGATTGCCTGAGCTCAAGGAAAAGAGCCGCATACTCGGGCGACTGAAAACGTAGCCTGTAGTAGGGAGGGGTCGCGGTGACAGCTCCAGGTTCCTTCGCGTTGGCTAGTCCTGGGCTGCAGAATGCTGGAGGGAAATGGACGCTGAGGTCGCTCGCAGCGCAGGCTATTTGGCGATGGTGTGGCCGGGGTACGCGGCAGCTCCGCGCCTCGCCCTCGCGGGGAAACGGCCTCGGAGTCTCTTCCAATTGCTTTCGAGGCGGCCAAGGAAGCGCTGCGCGTGGCAAAGTGCCATCGCAGGCAACAGGCATCGTTCCGACCCACTCTGGCGCAAATAACTCGGGCCAGCTGTCCCCCGCACCGCATCAGAAAGGACTGCTGTTATTCCAGCCCCGAGCATGCCCGAGAGCGCGTGGGTTCGCCCCCAGTGATATCCAATTATTAGATAGAGGCGCGGTACGTGTACTTAGGTTTAGTACTGAACTGTGAGGCAGAGGATTACAATTTATGTCATCCTCCCCCTCACTCCCAGTACAGCTATTATTTTACCCAAACTTTATGTAGAAGAGGAATTAAAAGAGAATAAAAATCTCGACAGTTCAAATCTGATTTCAGGAACAAGATTTGGGGTCGGTGTGGGGGTGTCATGGAAAATACATAGATTTAAAATTTTAATATCTGGGTCGGAACGATAGTCCCGAGGGGTAGGGCGTTTGCCTTGCACGCGGTCGACCCGGGTTCGATTCCCCGACCTCCCATAAAGTCCCCAAGCACCTCCAGGAGTAATTCCTGAGTAACCCCTCAGGAATAACCTCTGGGCATTGGTGAGTGTGCAAATAAAGCAAAATAAATAAATAAGTAAATAAAATTTACAAATCTGTCTAACATAGTAAAAAGCAACTTCAACTGAAGGTGGCATTTTTGGGAGGGCTGCATAAAAATCAAGAAATCTCATTTAATGGTTCTTTATTAATGAACCAATCACTCATTTATTATTACACATGGAATACACTAGTTTAAATGCCTGGAATGGAAAAAGAACAATACTGTGATTTCCTCATTGGAATGGGTTTTGCTCTGGTAACTCCACTTTACATATAAGCAGGTAAAGAGGCATAAAAATAATTTTTATATGTTCCAGCCTTTCATATGTTCCACACTTTAAAACCCAAACATTCTTCCAGAAATAGGAACCAAAAAAGAAAGCTAAAGCAGTGACTTCAATGAACACATTAGGCAGCACCCCACTTCCACTGGGTGGGCAAATAACAGCCTTCCAGCCTGTTTGCTGTTTGATTTCAATTACACCCCAAGCTTCATGAAATCCAAATGAGACATTTATTGAAAGGTGCCTGGTTTTATGTGGCTCAACTGACAGTGTATTGGAATCCATTGAACAAAAACATCAACAGTAGGGAGGAAATGTAGAGACCCCTTGGAACCCCAGACCCAAATGCCTATGGGATTAACTCAAATATTGCACCTTTCAGACTGAGATGGAGCAGGCAGGGCCTTCTGAATGCTGCAACGAAGCCAAGGACTAGAAAACTGTTCTTGAGTCTTTTATAGACGCCATGACTGTTGTCTCTAGCAAAGGTACCAGTTTCATGCCTCTGTAACAGATAACACAAAAGTTACTACCTATTCATCAGGTGACTTCGTTGCTTCTTTCTTGACCTTAGAGATAATCACTATCAGAGCACTAATCTTTTTGAAACAGATCTGAGAGGCATTAAGCTATTACCGAACAATCACCCACCAAATACTATATATGTGCTTAAATAAATCACAGGACTGAGTTGTAGATGAGTGTAGTGATACATGGTTTACATCCCTTGCCACACACGCACAACCATGGGGGCCCATATAAATGTCCCAATAAATTCTATTCTTTTCACCCCCACTAAAAATGTGTTATCAAAACACTGTCCATGTTATTCAAACACTTTGTAAATTCTGAGCAGGCTTGCTGCCGGTTCTCCTTTTAACCCTAGGAAAACATTCCAACATTAACCGGTCACCAGCTCTTCGCCTGGACTCTGGAAAAATGTCAATGGGTTTTTTGTGGTGAGTTGGTCCTTTTTACTATTTATCTATGGCCTTTTCTTTGTTGATGTTACGTTTTATTTCACATCTCAGCTCACTCTTAGACCCTTTGTTCTCAGATGACCAGATCTGCCACCTTTCCTGTGCTTTTTAGGGGGTGGGAGTTTCCATGAGCACAAGGTTGTTCATGTTTCAAAAAGCAAACTGTACCTTAAAGATGGAACATTCTGGCACAGACAAGTAGTGTTATTCTGCTGAGGACAGCAAGATATTCTTACAAACAGGATTTCATTTTTGTAAAAATTATATTTTACCATGATATGATATAGATTGATCCCATGCTTTAAAAAAATAGCTCTAAAATGTGTAAGCAATGGGTTATAAACCTACTGATTTATTTTAAGTAAAATTACTTATTGAGTTATCTCATTCATTCATATTCTTGCATTGCTATGTGCAGAGGTAGTTCACAAATAATACGAGATGAGGAGTCTTTGAATGATGATTAATAAACATACCCAAAATGACTTTTTTTAAAGGAAAGAAAATGCTGTTTCCTAAACTTTGAACTAAGAATCTTTTCTATGAATGTATCTTTCTATAGTATGTCATAGGTTGAATCCAGGGACTGATATGTGTTAGGTACACACATGTTCTCTGTTATATACCCAGGTTTTTAATGAAAGTATCTACAAAACTACAAATAAATTCCTGTATTTGAAAATTATTATACAATCATGATATACAATTACAAAGATGTTCATGATTGGGTTTCAGTACAGTGTTCCAGCACCCAAATTCCTGTATTTTTTGACTGACAGATTCCTGACTGCTTTTTAAAATCATCATTATCATCATCATCATCTTTATCATCATCATCATCACCATCACTATCATCTTACTTATGTAAGTATATTAGTTAACATGAATAATAGTCAGAGTACATAAAATACTCTCCTCAAAAGAGTAACGACTGGGTTTGAGCCCTAGTACTAAAAGAAGTAAATAAATTATGAGACTGTTTGGCTATTGTTGTTACATTAACATATAAAAAGTGGGACCAGAGCACTATTATAGTGGGCAGAGCGTTTGCCTTGCATGCAGCTGACAAGGGTTATATTTTCAGCATCCCCATGGTAGGCCACCCCCCCCAGCACTGCCAGAGTAATTCCTTTGTGCAGAGCCAGGAGTAACCATATCTGTCTTCCTTTTGTGCTTTGGAAGTTCTGGCACTTCTTAGTTGCTCATCTGTTAACTGAAAAACAGTTGGTAATTGAAATTACTAAATCTAAATTAGAACTGCAAAAAAAAGTCTCAAATTTTATAACCATGAAGTCTAAAGCAAAAGGCCATTTTTTCCTGAAGAAAAAGGAAAATAATCTCATAAAACAGTATATTTAAAAGGCAGTTTAGACTTTATAAGTACTTCAAAAAATATTGTAGACCTTTTATAACCCTAAATTCTTACATCACTGCATAACTTTTTGTGTCAGTCCATGTTAATATTCTTTTACAGAAAAATAATTTCTAATTCCTGCCAGAATCACAGGACCGCTGTCGATGGGAACCAACCAACATATAACTAGGAGCTTTTTTCTCCTTAAAATGTATTTTAATCACTGAGATTTACACAACTGGCTATGACAGGGTTTCATGCCTACAACATTCCAACACCGCACCCCCCCCCCCCATTTCTCTCCACCACTATCTCAGGCTCCCTTCCCCCAACACCCCCCAGTCTTCCTTGAATACAAATCACTTGCATATCATCACCAGTTGGCAGAGCCCTGGAAATCAGTCTCAACAGGACTGATACAGGTGCTGCATCACAAGGGGTGGCACCCATGCTGCAGGAGGCCACACAACTGGTGGGCAGACCCGTCCTGTTGACCAAGTCCTCAACAGCACAGGAGCAGCCTGGCCTTGTGAAAAAGCCAGAGAAAGAGAAATAGGGAAATCTGGGCTGGGGAATTACTCAGCAGAAAGGATTAAACCCACAAGATAACCAAGGGAGAGTGAGTGGGAAGTGGGAGGGAAGATAAACAGGATAGAGACCAAATAGATCATTCTTTAAACTAACCCCTTTCAGACTCCGGAGAAAAAAGCAGAGCACTGCAAATAGAAATCTAAGCATTTGTATGTGTTTACTGGCGACATGCTTACATAGAGTCCACTTCTTGTAATTCTTTCTAGATATGGGAGTGGGGTGTGCATGAACTTTAGTCTTTGTATCTCAGACACCGAGGTGGTGGAGGTGATGGTGGAAGGGCGGAGGTGAGCGTGAAAGGCAGAAACGGGTCAGGAGCAAAAATGGCCCAGGCAGGGCCCCGACGATAGCACAGCGGATAGGCGTTTGCCTTGCATGCGGCCGACCAAGATTCGATCCGGGCATCCCATATGGTCCCCCAGCACCGCCAGGAGTGATTCCTGAGTGCAGAGCCAGGAGTAACCCCTGAGCACCGCCAGGTGTGACCCCAAAAGCAAACCCCTCCAACAAAGTCCCAGGTCACTTGAGCAGTACGGAAACAGGAGTCAATCGGGAGGAGAGTCCCTAGAGCATGCAACACCTTCTTTCTATTCCCTAGAAAGAAGGACGGAGACAGCAGGGGGATGGGGTGGAGGGGGGGAAGGGAGCCGTCGGGGCCCTCCGGGGAATAGGCGCACTTCAAAGGCGGGCGGCGGGCTCGCAGGCGGGGTGCGCCTTCCGCCCCCTCCCGACGGCATTAGCATTCTGTTTTCCCAGGCTCCCGGCGCGCCCGCCCCCGCGGGGACTGTGCCGCGCCTGCAGATTACTTGTCAAATAAAGAAAATAGGGTATTTAGCCCAGGGTAGCTTCTCCACCTACTCGGTTAAACGCCCGAAGTCCAAGGAGTTAAGTTACGATTCTCTCTCTGGAGAAAAGACGCCAGGACCGAAGTTCTGGATCCAGTGGCTCGGGAGGGAGTGGGGAGGGGTGGGAAGGTCGCTGCTGGCCTTAGCAGCCTCGTCTGCAAATTCAAGGACGAGACAGCGAGGTCAGGCGTGGAGGGCAGCAGTTTAGGAAATTCTGGGGCCCAGAGGCTCCAAGCCCAGGTGAGGCCTGAGCCATGTCTGACTCCCCTTGGGAAGCGAAGGTCGGTGACACCTCCCCGTCTCCCAGTGCACACGAACAAATTTGGAGAGGTTCGCAGAGATCGTCTCCGGTGGAAACAAAGAGTAGATGCGAGCAGGTCTCCATCCTATTGGGGTGCATTCCTAAGGATAGGAGTTTCCGCTTGAATCCTCCGATAAAAGGCGAAAATAATAGAGCAGCAGCAGTGACCCAGAGACCGCTCCCCACTATAGCTGTAGAGTGTTTTCAAATCAACCCCGAAGGGCCGGAGAGGTAGTACAGGGTTAGTTAAGGCGCTCGCCTAGCTTGCAGCCCAGACAGTTCCCTCCCCTGCACGGCAAATAATAGCCCCAAGCGCCACCTCCCGGATTGATGTCCCAGCAAAAAGTAAGGAGTAAAGCCCCGGGCAAAGGCGCGTTGTGGCCCCCAAAGCAAACAAAGCAAACAAAAATCAAACCCCGAAAATGTCATTCACTTGTCAGAGGAGTTCTATGACGTTTGCAAAAAATGAGGGCTTCTTACAGTGTTTAATGGTAGCCAGGGAATTTCAACACAGGTGATTAGAAGTAGGGTTTCCGGGGCCGGAGCGTAGCCCAGCAGGTAGGGCGTCTGCCTTGCACACCCGGCATATGCCGCGCCGGGGTCGATTCCTGGCATCCCATGGTCCCCCGAGCACTGCCAGGAGAATTCCTGAGGCGAGCCAGGATAACCCGAGCATTGCTGGGTGATCCAAAAAAAAAAAAAAAGTAGGGTTTCCCTGGGAGGGGCTCACTCTGGGACCGGAGCAGCGTGCACGTCTTTGGTTTCTTCAACCTGGGACCCTTCCCGACAGGCGTTAGCGTGGGACATTTGTATGGCTTCAAAGGAAAAGAGTGGACACGGCTCGGTGCCCACCTTGCCTTAAGGCACCTAGAGTGAATCTCTTTGGAGGAAGCAGGACCCCATAATTATACCCCAGAGTCGTGGGTCCGCGTCGGTCCATCTTACTTAACAGTGGCAGTGGTGGACAGCAAGTGTCCACCGGGTCGGTCTGGGTCCTTTCAAGCTCCCACTACCACCTCATGGAGGTTTATCACCCTCATTTCCTAGATTAAAAAAAAAATAAAAAGCCACAGGAGGCTGCGAACGGTAACGTTAGTGGCGGGTTCGCGACCTGAAGTGGGGCCTCCGGATCATCCGAGATCCGAGGGCTCAAAAGCACTAGGCGTTGCGGCACAGCTACCGCCAGTTTCCTGAGGCTGTCTACGAGTCTCCTTTTCTTTCTCCATTTCCTGCTGCGTGTCGCCGCGCGCCACACGGCGCTCCAAGGCTGGGTTTCTGTGGGGCACTGGGAGATTGTGTATGAGGGGAAGCAAGTGCAATGAGGGCTGGAAGCAAAGCGGATTGGCCCGAGGGTCTCTTCCTATCCCGCGCGCGGGGGCCTTCGAGGTCGCCTTCACCGCAGCCCGCAGCAACCCGACCGCCCTTAGGAGAAGCCAGCGCAGTCCTTTAGCGCTCGGGGCCGGCGCGGCGACCCTTTAGACGCGCAGTAGCACGCTCCAAGCCCAGGAGACGATCGAAGTGGGGTGGAGGGGTGGGGGAGAAAACCAATTGCAGAGAACGCGCAAGCCAGAAACTAGAATCTAGCCCCGTTTTACCCTGCTGCGGACCCCGATCTCCAAAGGGCACCCGGGGCTGCACTCAGGTGGTCGGAGAGCCTCAGTTTCCCTACATTTCTTTCACTTTTTTTTGATACCTCGCCACCCCACAACCATAAAGCTATGGGGATTGGTTCTATATTTCCTTTGGTCGCTCTACAAATACATATACAGATATGTACGGACATACAAATAAGAGGTAGATCACGTCAGAGTATATTATATATTACATCATACAATATATAGCAACATAACAACAATGTATGTTTCAAAACACTTGTATAATGCTTTAAAAAAGACTCGAAAAAGCCACTAGGCTGGAACTATTCTGGGGGTTCGGAGAGATAGAGCAGTGGTTAAGACACTTGTCTTGCAGGGGGCGATTTGGGTTCGGTCCCCGCCAGGAATGATCCCGACATACAGCCAGAAGTAAATTCAGAGCATTGCAAGTTGAGGCCCAACACCTCCACCGACCACCCCCGTCCCCAACATTTTCTCAGCACGACCAGAAGAACGAAGCGATCAATCTCTCGTGGTAATTTCCTGGATTATTAGGTGTCTGCACCAGCGAGTATTTGAAATTCTCCTTTTCTGCCCCGCGTTTAGCTCCACGTTTTCATATTCCTGATTCAACATGCTGCTTCCATTTTTAAAAATGCTCCTTAAAGTTATTTTCCGAAAAGTTTTGCGCAGTTTAGCACATTCCGGGGGCTTGGGGGGTGTAAGGGGCACACATATGGAAAGCTCTTACACTGATTTAAGGGTGCATTGAGCGCTTTTCTTGCAGCTGTGCGCTTCAGCGTCGACCTCAGCCGCATCTTCCTCCAGGCTCGTCGCCAGCGGCTCTGCGCGCCCGGAAGCGCGCCACGGAAGGCGCAAACACCCACTTGCTCCGCGTGCGCCCAACCCCGCCTGGGCCTCGCGGTGGGATTTTTCCTTTGTCGCCTTCACTTTGTTTGTCCTCTGAAACCCCGAAAGCGAGTAAACAAGCTCTTAGGACTCAGACCGTTTCTCCGGGAGCGCTTTGCGCAGGGGAGCGATCTGCCAGACAGTCCCCAAGCTGATCAAAGAGGAGGAACTGGAAGGGACGGTCAGCTTCATTAACATCCCCCTCGACCAGGCTGCTGGGGGTGGGGCGAGGCTGACCGGGAGCCGTTGGGTGCCCAAGGACCCAGGAGTGAGCCCCGACCTGAAATAACTTCCGTATTCCCTTCAGGCCCAGCGCAGGCAACTGAACAAGAAGCCGGAGCTCGCTGCTTTTGTCCTAAGAAATCGCCTTTGGAGACGCAGCTCCTAGCGGGATGCTGGGGTGCCCCCTTCTGGTCACTGTCCCCGGAGAGGTGGCCACCGTTTTGACGTCTGTCACCACAGATTAGCGTAATAGATTTTTTTTTTAATTTTAGATTCATGGCCTCTTACAGTGCGTTCATTTAACTCATTTAAGATACTCGCTCACCCAGGGGTGTGTGGCTGCGTGCGTTGGATCTCCTTACTGTCTAATATTCCATTGTGTCGGGAGAGAATGCACCCATTCGACAGCTGGAGACATTCTGGCTGTTTCCAGATTATTAGGGTTAAAATATTCTTGACACGTTTTGGTGTTAGTGTCAGAATTGCTTCTCAGGCCTATACACACAGGGACGGGCTTTTCACTACTTTAAGCTTAGGAACACGTTCTTGGGTTGTTCAAGCACCTTTAACAACTGGTGGTAAATTTTAAGAGTAACCATGATAGGGAGTATGAAGGGAAGGGGTAGGAAGTTATGACTTTGTTTGCACCTGGCTATTCTCATGGCTATTCCTGGTTCTGCACTCAGGACTTACTCCCGGCGTTGTTGGGGAAGGGACGGGATCATATGGGATGCCCAGGATCCAAGCCGGTAGGCCTCTGCAAGGCAGTGCACGATCTGCCGTAGTTTATTTCCGGCCCCAGGGATATGAAGTTAAAGAAGAGCAGGGTAGATGAATGTGAGACAGGAAAATCGGTTCTGTGCTTCACCAACCTCTATGGATCTGCATTCTAGTATTCAAGTACTAAAAGTTTATTATTTCTTCCAAAAAATTGTTGGACATCCAGAGTTAAGTGAGCTGCTTACTCTTACACTTCTGCTTAAGAGGGAACCCCTTGCATTTATTTATGACTTTCTAGCAATTGTCTAGGTCAAAGATTTCAAGCAGGTAAAGACAAAGTTATTGATCCTAGCAAATTCTCATCTAATTTTTTTCACTGACTTTTTTTTTTCTTTTTTGGGTCACACCCGGCAATGCTCAAGGGTTACTCCTGGCTCTGCACTCAGGAATTACCTCTGGCGGTGCTCAGGGGACCATATGGGATGCCGGGGATCGAACCCGGGCCGGCAGGGGCTGGCGCATGCAAGGCAAACGCCCTACCCGCTGGGCTATCGCTCCGGCCCCAGACACTTCTTATTTATGATTTAAAAAAGCACAAGATTCTCATAATTCAACCTCCAAATGTAGGTGCAAAGAATTTTTTCTTTTATTTTTCTTTTCTTTCTTTTTTTTTTTGTTTTGCCCTTTATTTCCCCCATCTTTGGTTACACCTGGCGATGCTTAGGGGGTTACTCCTGGCTTTGCGCTCAGGAATTCTCCTGGTGTTGCTCAGGGGACCATATGGGATGCCCATGGTTGAACCCTGGTCCCCTGAGTACAAGGCAAATGCCCTATTCAATGTACTGTTGCTCTGGCCCCTCCTAAAAGAATTTCTATTTTATTTTGGCATCTAGTCCTCCTTTGGATAACTTAGGGAGAAAGTGATCTCAGGAGAAGGGCCAACCCTCATGTGTTATTTCCACAAAGATTGCCACTGTAGGGATAAATTGGAGTCAATGGTTCTCATTTCATAATCCTACTTAACTAGAAAGAGGAAGCAAGTTTCCTGGCTACTGCTGGCACTATCTTGGACACACAAGCGTAATCTCTTTAGGGGAAACCAATTGCTCAAGATACAGATAAGAGAGAAGCAAAGAATCTGGATCCTGGATGAGTTCTTTCAGCTATTGGTGGTTGGGTCTACTCTGCCTTCTACTGTTAGCTTAATGTTTAAGCAGTTTTGAATCAACATCCTAACTGAAACACTTGTACATTTTCCTAGACATGTTTATATTTAATGTTAGATAAATGCATAATATGTAAAATATACAAACATCAGTTTAATAGCCCCGTTTACACATTATTACAGAGATAACTTTATTATATATAGCATGTGTTGTAGACACTATGCTTTCCTTTGCATAAATCTCTAGAATCAGTATTCATCTCGAATATTGTCTAATATTTTGGGGTTTAGGATGAAGCTCAGTGGTAGATCACTTGCCTTTCCTGTCTGAGGCTCTGGGTTCTATTACAATATCTTCAGTAGTAGCAACAGCAAAATAATATTCCTAAACAATAAAAAATGTTTTTATTAATTATTTTCTGAGTTATTTTACTACTGAGTAGTTTGATCACCTGTTTCCCACACCATCACCTTGGACATGATAATTTTTCTCTTTTTTTCTGTGGTGGGGACACACCCAGCAACGCTCAGAGGTTACTTGTGGCTCTGCATTAAGGAAACACTCCTGGTAATGCTTGGTTTGAGGGACCAGACGGGAGGCCAGATTTTTTTTTTTTTTTTTTGGGTCACACCCAGCAATGATCAGCGGTTACTCCTGGCTTTTTGCTCAGGAATTACTCCTGGTGGTTCTAGGGAACCATATGGGATGCTGGAATCGAACCCGGTCGGTTGTGTGCAAAGCAAATGCTCTACCCGCTGGACTATCACTCCAGCCTGGGAGGCCAGATCTTGAACCCGGGCAGCTTCGTGCAAGGCAGATACCCTTCCTGCTGCACTTTTGCTTCCCTCTTCTTTTTTCAATATTTACTTCTTTATCTTAAGTTATTATTCACGGGGTCTTATATAAATTTTTATTTTTTATTTATTAATTTGTTGTTGGGCCACACCTGGTGATGTTTAATCACCCCTGGTAGTTATTGGGGAACCCAATGGGACGCTGCAAATCTAACCTGGGATGGCCAAGTGTAAGGCAAGTACTCTACCTGCTGTACTATCACTCCAATTCCACTTACACTACATTTTAGAGAGAACATTTGTCATGATAAATCATCAAACCTGTTGGTAGGTTTTGTATATAACAAATAAAGGAATTTAGAATACACTTGAAGTTTTTTTAAGTACGTATTTTGCGTGGTATTTTTGACATGTACACATCAAGAAGTTTTTTTTTCTTTTTTGGGTCAAACCCGCGATGCTCAGGGGTTACTCCTGGCTCTGCACTCAGGAATTACTCCTGGCGGTGCTCGGGGACCATATGGGATACCGGGGATTGAACCGGGGTCGGCTGCGCTAAAGGCAAACACCCTACCCACTGGAATATCGCCCCGCCCCCAAATCAAGACATTTTCAATCCATTCCCCCCACCCCCAGTATCATAGCCAGAAGCTCTATGGGCTGGGGAGAGGCACAATGTGGTGTCTTAGGGTCCTACTGAGTATGAGCTGGACATGTGCTCTGCCACTGAGCTGCTACAGTCCCATCCCTCTATCCCTCTATTTTTATTTTATCTGAGATAATGTTGTATTTTTTAAAAAAATCTGAACAAAGACCTGGAAAGATAGTGCAGAGCTTAACGAGTTTCTTACTGACACCACATGGTCCCCAAGCACAGAGCCAAGAACAGCCAGTACCCCCCAGCACAGTTGAGTGTGGCTGAGCACTGCACCCCCATCATAAAGAAATATTTATTCGAATGGACTGTTTTTTCTTTTTCTTTTTTTTTTTTTTTTTGCTTATTGGGTCACATCCAGCGATGCTCAGGGGCTATTTTTGGCACTGCACTCAGGAATTGCTGCACTCAGGAATTGCTCCTGGTGGTGTTCTGGGGATCGTATGAATGTCAGGAGTGGAGCCCGTGGAGCCATGGGCAAGGCAAACACCCTACCCGCTTTACTATTGCTCAGGCCCCTCAACTTATTTTTTTAAAATCATGGGCTCTTTTTTTTTATTTATTTATTGTTTTTGGGTCACACCAAGCAACGCTCAGGGGTTACTCCTGGTTCTTCATTCAGGAATTACTCCTGGCAGTGCTTGGGGGCTATATGGGATGCAGGAGATTGAACACGGGTAAGTTATGTGCAAGGCAAACACCCTACCTGCTGAGCTATCACTCCGGTGGCCCCCCCACCCCGAACTATTTTTAAAGCAAGCTATGTAAGCTATACATATAGTAAAAAAAAGTTCACTCCAGTAGGCAAAGGGATATATAAATATGTGTGTGTATATATATATTGTGTGTGTGTGTGTATATATATATATATATACACACACACACACACACACATAATATATAATATCCCCTAAATGTATTTCAAGCAGGGAGGGAATATGGGGACATTGGTGTTGCGAAGAGTGCACTGGTGGAGGGATGGGTGCTGGAACATTGTATGACTGAAATCCAACTATGAAGAGCTGCCGAGTTCAAGCCTAGGTAGGCAGTTCTCAGAGGCGAAAGTAAGCGGGCGTTTGTGGAGATGGAGCTGGGGTCCCTTTTTCCCCTCTCTGTCCTGTCTGGGAGGCCTGGTGGACCCACCCATGAACTGCCTCAGGGCTATCAGCCATCATGCAGAGACTCAGACACATGGGGGAGAGCTGCCATCTGGCTCTACCCAAGTCACATGGCTGCAAGCAGTACATCAAACTAGTGGAAGCAATCACATTCTAGAAACTCAGAAAGTAAATTCAAGAACAGAAGAAGTCAGAAAACCTCACACAACACAATCACAGTCACCCTTTGGGCCGGACTCCACAGCTGGATACAATCCGACCCAAGAGAGAAGCTGAATTCAAGCCCAGGCATGTGAGTCTCAGCGATTACGCCAACCAGGTTTTTAGAGAGCCTGGACTGGAGCCACCTTCCCCCACCTTGGCTCCCTCCACAAAGGCATGGGGGGCCCTGCCCAGAACTGCTGCATGGGTTCTCCGCTGGACACCAGGTATTCAGGTGCAGAATCTCTGCTTGCCCTCCCTGTGCTAGACTGATGGGGCATCTTGGAGTGGGAGCAGGGTTTTGCTCCTTGGCCTGTTCTCCGCCAGGCTCTCAGAAGTCAGAAAATCTTGTACAAAACAACCACAGTCATCCTCTGGTCCGACTCCACAGCTGGGCACAGCCCAACCCCCATTGCCTGTGGGGCAAAGTGCCTACGCCAATATCTCAAAACCTGGTATACTACAAACACGTGGGAGTTAGAGGCTAGGTAAGACAGAGAGGGAGCAGTGTACTGATAATTGTTGAAAATGATGATACCATCTGAGAATTGAGCTTTAAATATAGGCAAAAAGATACACATGATAACCTCTAAATGTATGTATTACAATTCACAATGTGTAAGAAAGGGAGAGAGAGAGAGAGAGAGAGAGAGAGAGAGAGAGAGAGAGAGAGAGAGAGAGAGAGAGAGAGAGAGAGAGAGAGAGAAAGGTGAAAAAGAACCTGCCACGGAGGAAGGCTGGGGGAGGGAAGTGTGGACATTGGTGGTGGGAAATTGGCACAGGTGGAGGGACGGGTGCTGGAACACTGTATGACCAAAACATGAACTCAAACATGAACCAAAACTCAAACATGAACATCTTGTAAATGTATATCTCACAGTGTTATAATAAAATATTTTTAAAAAATCTGGTACAGATCATCTTTCCTGAACCAAAATTTATTTTCTAGAGCCTCATCATGAGAAAAAAAGTATAAAGTTAGAGACGTTTTATACTTTATATACCTTTCCTCATTTCTTTTTTTTCAGATTTCATAAATATTTAATCACTTTCTACTAGTTTTTCCCATGTTCAATTTAATTTTTAATTCTTTTTTATTATACCACCATGATATACGATTACAAGGATGTTCACAATTGGGTCTCTGTCGTACACTGTTCCAGCACCCAGCCCTCCACCAGTGCTCCACTCCTACCACTAATGTCCCAACGCTCCCTCCCACCCAACCCCCACCTGCCCCCGTAGCAGGCACCTTATCTTTCTCTCTATCTCTGTTTCTGTCTCTGTATTTCTCTCTCTTCTCTTACACTTTGTGACTTGCCTTACAGTTTATGATGCAAGTCTCTATGTGTATATTCAGAAGTGAGTGCTAGTGTGACATTACAGCTCCTCATTCGCCACGAACCTCCGCAGATTGTTACAATTACAATGATCATTACGATGTACAGATGCGAAAGATCCTGGGAAGGACCTGGTCCTAGCCTATGTTGTTTTCTATGCCTCTTGCGTGGCCGCAGCTGTGCATCTGGTCTGTCCTTTGTCCGTTTCATCTGATTGGGAGGCTGCGCGCCCGTACCATGCCTACCGGGACAGAGTGGGGAGAGCCCAAATTCCCGCCCCCAATGCCGGCCAGCGCGGCTTCCTCCCCATGTGTCTGCTTTACCCTAGGAGCTACTTTGGGAGGGGCGGGGACTAGCGGATTCTCAGAGACTCCATGAGTTGCTCCACATGTGCAGGCGGCACAGCTGTGCGTCTGGTCTGTCCTTTGTCTATTTCGTCTCCTTATTTCTTTTCTTACATCCATCTTTCCTTCCTAAATTCCTACCTCTTACCTTCTTTCCATTCCTTCCTTCCTTTATTTTTTCTGGGCCACATCCCATGGTGCTCAGGGCTTACTCCTGGCTCTGCACCCAGGGATCACTCCTTGCAGGTTTGGTGGATCGTTTGGGTTTCTGGGAGTGAACCCAGGTTGGCCAAGTACAAGGCAAATGCCCTACGTGCTGTGCTATTGCTCGGCCCCAAGAAAACCTATTTTTAAAAAAATAGGTGAATATTTTAACTAACAAAAGAATGATTCCTCATAGATGGATTATAACTCATTCACTTTTGCATGCCTATTCTTTTAAGATATATACTCTTCCAGGGTTAAACACAATAAAACTTGCTGCTCCTAGAAGAGGGATTAAGGGCCTCTTTAATCTCTTTAGCTGCACGGGTAAATATAGAAAGTAACATTGTTCCTAGCAAGTGTCTTTGTCTAAGAAGGACTACAGTGTACTTGTAATTGACATCCTGTATCGTCAATTCAGGATTCAAATGAACTGTAGCAACTGGTTTTGGGAAAGAAGATAAGTGTCCCAGATTTATGAAAATGTTGCATCCCCTCAGGTTTTTCTTTCTGAATCTGAGGAAAGTGACTAGTTTTTTATTAGTTGAAAATTCTCAGATGTTGTAGAATTGTGATAGCCACTTTTTCATTAAGAAGAGCGTTATGCTTCTTACTTCTCCTCTCATCAAAATTATTCAGTGATTCAAAGCCCAAGAAAAGCTACAGAGTAAGGATTTGAATTTTTTTTTTAAAGAAAATTTTGTTTTTTTGGTGACATTCTCAGCTGTGCTCAGAGCTTACTCTTTGCTCAGAGCTCAGGAATCACTCTGGGCAGGGGCTTGAGGGACCATGGTGCGGATCAAACCTGGAAGGGTTGTGTGCGATTCAAGGACCCTATCTACTGTACTATCTCTCTGGCCCCTGAGTTTTCTGCTCATCCTAATAAAGTGTACAAAAAATACAACTAGTAGATGAAAAACAATTCCACAAACTAATAGTTAGATGAGACTTGGACTGAACATAGACTAAGAGGTTCATGGTTATACACCTGGTGCAAAATGAAAAGAATGAAAACTCAAAATGAAAGAATTTGTGTGTGCCTGGCAACTACTCCTGGCTCAATAATCAAGAAGGCACAATCTTTTCAAGGAATTTACAAAAGGAGAGATAAGAAAACAAAAGGTAGTTTCAGATTATGAGAAGCATGATGGAGAAAAATGCAGGTTGGTGTGAAAGCTGATGGGAGAGCTGCTCTGGTGAGGGAGTGTAGGAAGGTCGAAGTCCTTGTAGTCAGAGTTCCTGGTGTTTCAGTTATTGGGTCTCAATGCTGTGCCGGAACACTGGAGGAATCCATTGCTTTCGCAGACTTCCCTATGTTCTCTGCAGCGGGCCAATAGACAGAACAACTGAGTACGGGGAATCTGTTTACTGGAGCTTAGAACAGAAAAGAAGACTGGTTTGGAACCTGGCTAGAGAATGTCATGAGATGTGGGCAGAGGCCCAATCATTCAGATCCCTATACAGACATCAACATTTTACAGTGGAGTTTAAATGTTATAAAAAGTAACTGAAAATGTAAAAACAGTACAGATTGCTTAATTTTATAATCTTAGAAAATAGTGATTTTTTTTGTTTGCTTGGTTTTTTTTTTTTTTGGGCGGAGCAACACATTGTGATGCTCGGTGGTTACTCCTGGCTCTGCATTCAGGAATCACTCCTAGACAGGCTTGGGGTACCATATGGAATGCTGGGGATTAAACCGGGTTGGTCGTGTGCAAGTACAGCCTTACCTGCTGTAATATCACCCAGCCCCAGAAAATGTTTAGATAATAACCAAGAAAAAGAGAAGCATGCTTGACTATAAAACAGAAAACTTTTACAATGTGAAAATTCACAAACCAAAATGAAAGAGAACAGCATTTCAAATTCAATGACTTCAATTATTCAGAGAGTAATAGTTATTATTTTTAATTTGGCGAGGACCAGAGAGATAATGCAGGGCTTATAAATAATATAAGTTTGATCCCTGGCAGCGCAAATGGTCTCCTCCTCCTCTTCCACTTCCTCCTCCTCCTCCTCCTCCTCCTCCTTCTCCTCCTCCTCCTCCTCCTTCTCCTCCTCCTCCTCCTCCTCCTCCTCCTCCTCCTTCTCCTTCTCCTCCTCCTCCTCCTTTCCTTCTCCTTTTCTCCTCCTCCTCCTCCTCCTCTTCCTCCTCCTCCTCCTCCTCCTCCTTCTCCTCCTCCTCCTCCTCCTCCTTCTTCCTCCTCCTTCTCCTCCTTTCTATTTTTTAATTTAGGGCCACACCTGGAGGAGGTCCTGCTTCCTCACCCTGTGCTCAGGGATTACACTCAGAACAGCACATGGGGACAATCTGTAGATGATATGCAGGATTGCTGCATACATGGCTACCCCCTGCACTATCTCTCTGGCTTGCCAACTTGGTTTTATTTTTTTGAGTCACATCTGACAGTACTCAGGACTTACTCCTGGCTCTGTGCTCAGGGATGACGCCTAATGGGCTTGGGGACCAATTTGGATGCCAAGTATCAAACCTGGTTCAGCTGTGTGCAAGGCAAATTCTCTGTCTATTGAACTATCACTCCAGCCCTGGTCAACTACATTTTTATCACTTACTTATTTTGGGGCTTTGGGGACAGAGGTTGGTGGTACTTGAGGACTCCTCTAAGGCTCTATTCTTGGGGTCATTCCCAGAGGTGCAATATTAAAACAGGATTTGCAGCATGCAAAACCAGCACCTCCCCACCTGTACTTCAAGCCCAGTGCTAGTTTTATTATAGAACACCAATCATTCAGAATATGTTTTGTATATGGTCTACATCAATGGTGCTTGGGGGAACCATGTGAAGCTGAAGATCAAACACTTCCTGGGACACTTGTGCCATATCTTGGACTCCTAATATATGTTCAATTAATTTGAGATGAACTTTCTCAGTTCTTATCACTTCCTTTTTAATATGTTATTATACCACCTTTAGATATACAATTACAAGATGTTCATGTTTATGTTTTGGTCACACAGTGTTCCAGCACCCATCCCTCCACCCGTGCCCACTTCCCACCACCAATGTTCCCACTTCTCTCCCCCTCCCCCAGCCTGCCTTCATGGCAGGTTCTTTATCTCCTTTCTCTCTCTCTCTCTCTCTCTCTCTCTCTCTCTCTCTCTCTCTCTCGCTCTCTCTCCTTCTCGCTTCCCTTTCTTACACATTGTATCACTTCATTTTTTGAGCCTACCCATTTCTTGTTTTTTAATGCTTATTGCTGGGCCAACTCAGTTATTGGGTGCAGAAGTAGTCCTTAGGGAATTAAGGAGTATTTATGCTAATTGATTGAGTATGCTGGTAATGGTTTTTTTTTTTTTTTTTTTTTGCTTTTTGGGTCACACCCGGCGATGCTCAGGGGTTACTCCTGGCTCTGCACTCAGGAATTACCTCCTGGCGGTGCCTCGGGGGACCATATGGGATGCTGGGGATCGAACCCTGGCCGGCATGAGCCGGCCCAGGCAAGGCAAACACCCTACCTGCTGGGCTATCGCTCCGGCCCGCTGGTAATGTTTTGCCCTTACATCTGTTAGTCAGGTAAGGAAAGGCAGACCGGAGAGTTTCTCTTCACATATAACATAATGAGTTTGTTCTTAGTATATAGCCGATAATCTCTACTTTAGCAGATTTTCCACATGAAATGCTCTAATGTTCCACGGAAATGAAATATGGCTGAAAATTCACACGTTTATTTTGTGGAGTTGACGAAATCCTTACTGGTGTGAATGAAGCGGGAATTATTCCCCTCATGCTTCTTGTTAGATCTGGGAGGTCTCAAATCTTGTAGCTCCTGGTTTATCTACCAATCGAGCCATTTGACAAAGCCAATGATGAGAGGGGTGGGGTAAGGGGAGACACACACTGAGTCAGAGAAAAGTAGAGAGGGAGAAAAGTCGGCGCACATCACAGGAAGTACGTATTCTCGCTTCTTATGGGCATATTTCAGCAAGCTATAAGGTTTCCAGGAAGAATCCACTTTTGACATTGGCTGGGTACTTGCTATTGTACTACAATAACAAGACCCTGGCATGACCAGCTAGGAAATTTTCTGTTTCCTTCCGCTTTCATAGTGCCCCAGTGCTTTGACTGCTAGAATGAATCCGCAGTGTCATCAGGAAGAGGGCTAAGATGAAAGGGAAAAGGCAGGTTTGTACCTCCTGCCTCAGTTTCCAGTCTTGGGAAGGGAGAAGTTTAACTTTAATTCAGTTCAGGCGGCGAGCCCGCGGGTAGGCGTTGGGCAGCGGCCAGCGGCCGAGCGACCCCGCACCCATAGGCCCCCCCGAGCACCCCAGGGTGATCCTGAGTGCGAGCCAGGAGAAACCCTGAGCATTGCCGGGTGGCCCAAAAAGCAAAAAAAAAAAAATCATTGTTCAAATTTATGATTGTTACACGAGACAATAAGCATTTGATTACTAAACATAAGAAATTTCCAACTTAAAAGACTAGAAAATTTAAATTTTATTTGTTAATTGATTAATTTATTCCTAAGCTTTTTTTTAGTTAAGAGATTGTTTTGTTCTAGAGGAAGAGGGAAAGTTTTCACTTTTTTTTTTCTTTTTTGGGTCACACCCGGCAATGCTCAGGGGTTTCTCCTGGCTCTGCACTCAGGGAATTACACCTGGCGGTGCTCAGGGGACCATATGGGATGCCGGGAATCGAACCCGGGCCGGCATGGGCAGGCCGTGTGCAAGGCAAAGGCCCTACCCGCTGGGCTATCGCTCCGCCCCCCAAGTTTTCACATTTAATACATTTTTAATAGGTGAGTAGGAATCTACCTAAAAATGTCCAGATTGCATGCCTTAGGTTTTTTTTTTCTTTTTAGGTCACACCCGGCAATGACCAGGGATTACTCCTGGCTCTGAACTCAGGAATTTCTCCTGGCAGTGCTCAGGGGACCATATAGGATGCTGGGGATTGAACCCAGGTTGGCAATATGCAAGGCAAATGCCCTACCCACTGTACTATCATTCCAGTCCTGCTAGTTATATTTTTATGCCATTTTATTAGGATTGATTTGAAGTTATCTCCTAGCTATTAAAGTTTTTCCATGAATTGACTTATGGAAGAAAGAAGCTACACTGAAACTGACAGTACTGGTTTTCAGTCTTTAGTACTTATAATTTGATGAGAATCGAGACTTGTTAAGAAAATATTTGCAAGGGCCAGAGCGATAGCACAGTGGGTAGGGCATTTGCCTTGCATGCTGTTGACCCAGGTTCAATCCCTGGCATGCCATATAGTCCCCTGAGCACTGCCAGGAGTAATTCCTGAGCAAAGAGCCAGGAGTAATCCCTGAGCTTTGCCTGGTGTGATTCCCCCCCAAAAAAGAAAAAAAAAAAGAAAAAAAATATTTACAGTTATCAAAGTATATAAATCCTAAAAACCCAAGTGAAAGGAATAAGATATATAGGAGAATATAATATTTTAAATTAGCCACAAAAAGAGTAATAATAATCTACATAATGACACTTTCTTAACAGAATTACACACATAATATATATTGCCCACATTGATACTAATATTTTATTCTTGTGTTATGGATATTATTTAGGGTTCATTTTTGACAGATGGCACCTAAAACAGCTCCCCCACAACCCCCTCACCTATTGTGAAGAGAAACTCTTGCCAAGAATTCGCATTGTGAAAATTGCTCCTGTTTCCGAAAGGGCAAAAATGAATCACTTTCTTTTTTGGATTAATAGCAAGTAACAATGGCCAAGAAATACAGTGACATGGTTTATTGCCAGATTACTGATATTGTTGTATATTTTTTGGGGAAGATTTCTTATTTTTCTCCCTAGACTAGCCAGTTAGTAATATTTAAGTGCTAATACTGAAGTCAAATTCCTTTATTCTTTTTTTTTCCTGGGGGGGGGGTTTGGGGATATATATATATATATATATATATATATTCATATATTTCATTATATATAATGAATTATCACAGAATAGCATTTTTTGCAACATAGATATATTATTCCTGAACTATAAAGCACATAAACATGTAGAAAAAAGCAACAATACATAAATTAAACAAAGGACAAACTAGATTAGATAGATAAGTTAAAAAGTCAAATTGCCAAAACAGCAATGTGCAGCAATGTGTTGCAAAAGGTGAAAATTTTAGGATAAGATGAACCGTGCACAGGAGAACTAGGCTCCACCCTGCAACTCTTGGTTATCTGGTTCTATGGGATGTTTGGACCACTATTCCAGAGACAATGCAATTAACTGGGGTCCGCTTCATTCAGTCATGGACCCTTTAGCCTGTACTATCTCTCTAGTGCCCTCTAACCCCTCACTCCCACACTTTTATTTTTTTTTTTGAGTCAAAGCACTTTAAGTAATGTGTATCTTCTCACATTCATTTAAGAAAAAATAACATATTTGTTTCATAAGTTTTTCTGTTTGGTTTTACTTTGGGGCCGCACCTGCCAGTGCTTAGGACTTACTCTAGGCTCCTTGCTCAGGGATTACTCCTGTTAGGACTTTAAGGGGTGGGGTGTCTTGGGGGACCATATGGAGTGCTGTGGATTGAGTCCAGGTTTTGCCACATGCAAAAGAACGCACCCTGCCCACTGTCCTATCTCTCTTGCCCTGTTTCATAATATGTTTTTACATTTTATACCTGTGATTACTCGTTCCAATCTAATTGATATTCCCAATTTAATAACTGTTAAGGAATTCTTTGTTTATGCTGGGAAGATGAAGAAAGTAATATACTATTTTGAAATGAAAAATAAAAACACAAGATCGGTATATTCTTGTTTTACCTAAATTTTTTGTTACCTTTTAGGGACCAAAGTACCTTCACTCTAGCAGTCCTTTCTAAAATTTTCACCTTTAACAACACATACTGTTTTGGCAATTTGACTTTTTTAGCTCTCTAATCTACTTTATCCTTTATTTGTTTAATTTATGAATTGTTGCTTTCTCTACATGGTTATGTGTTTCATAGTTCAGAGATGATATATCTATGTTGTTGATAACTATACTGTGATAATTCATTATATATTATATATATATATATTATATATATATATATATATATATATATATCCCCAAACCTAGTACCATGGCATCCAACTGTACAATAAAATATCAATGAGGGGGCCGGAGCAATAGTCCAGAGGGTAGGGCATTTGCCTTACATGTGACCAGCCCGGGTTGGATCTCTGGCATCCCATATGGCCCCCCATAGCACTGCCAGGAGTAATTCCTGAGTGCAGAGCCAGGAGTAACCCCCTGAATATTGCTGGCTGTGACCCAAAAAGGCAATAAATAAATAAAATAAATCTCAATGATCCTGTTTATGAGAATAATTCACTTTCTGAGGAATCGGTCCTAGTTAGGTAATAGATTATTAACTAGATAATTAGGCATATGAGACTGTTTAAGAGGACGG
>JAJIBD010003653.1:0-107056 GCA_021461705.1 Cryptotis parvus
TTTTTTTTTTTTTTTTTACAATTAAAAAGTTCATATTTGGGTTTTGGTCATACAGTGTTTCAGCACCCGTCCCTCCACCAGTGCCCATCTCCCACCACCAACACCCCCGGTTCCCTCCCCCTCCCCCAGCCCTGCTCCATGGCAGGTTCTTTATTTCTTTCCCTTTCTCTCTCTTTCTTTTCCTTCCCTTCCAGACTATGGATTACAGAACATACACTAAAAGGGTTGTCATGTGTATCCTTTTGCCTCTATTTAATGCTCAGTTCTAGGTTGGCATTAGTACCCTCGACAATTATTAGCACCCTGTTCCATTTTCTGTCTTACCTAAACTCTGACTCCCACACGTTTGTGATAATTTCCACCTTTGACAAGACCTCCTGATATATGTTTCACTTGACCTTGATATTGGTATCATAATATGTACATATATATTTATGCCATGCAAATAAATGCAGTCATTCTGTATCTGTCTCTCTCCTTCTGGCTAATTTCGCTCAACATAATCTTCTCCATGTCCATCCATTTATAGGCAAATTTTATAACTTCATTTTTCCTAACAGCTGCATAGTATTCCATTGTGTAGATGTACCAAAGCTTCTTTATCCAGTCATCGATTTTCGGGCACTCTGGTTGCTTCCAGATTCTGGCTATTGTGAATAATGCTGCTATGAACATAAAAGTAGGGATGGTGTTTCCGCATGCGTATTTTTGGTTTCCCAGAGTAGATTCCCAGGAGTGGTATGGCTGGGTCAAATGGGAGTTCAATTTCTAGTCTTTGGAGGAAAGTCCATATTGTTTTCCAGAAAGGCTGTACCAGCCGGCATTCCCACCAACAATGGATGAGTGTCCCCTTTTCCCCCACATCCACGCCAGCACTTGTTGTTCTTGCTCTTTGAATATGTGCCAGTCTCTGTGGTGTAAAGTGGTATCTCATTGTTGTTTTGATTTGCATCTCTCTGATGATTAGTGATGATGAGCATTTTTTCATATGTTTTTTGGCCATTCGAATTTCTTCCTTGCTGAAGTTTCTGTTCATTTCTTCTCCCCATTTTTTGATGGGGTTGTTTGTTTTCTTCTTGTAAAGTTCTACCAGTGCCTGATATATCCTGGATATTAACCCCTTATCAGATGGGTATTGGGTGAATATTCTTTCCCATTCTGTGGACTGCTTTTGTATCTTAGTCACTGTTTCTTTTGAGGTGCAGAAGCTTTTTAGTTTCATGTAGTCCCATATGTTTATCTTTTCTTCTAGTTGCTTTGTTAGTGATGTTTCACCTTTGAAGATGCCTTTAGCTTCAATGTCGTGGAGGGTTTTTCCTATATTTTCTTCAATGTACTTTATGGATTCAAGTCTGATATTGAGATCTTTAATCCATTTTGATCTGATTTTTGTGCATGGTGTTAGACACAGGTCCAAATTCATTTTTTTACATGTTGCTGCCCAGTTTTCCCAACACCACTTGTTGAAGAGGCTTTCCTTACTCCATTTTAGACTCATTGCACCTTTATCAAAGATTAAATGATCATGTGTTTGAGGTTGGGTGTCAGGATACTCAATTCTATTCCATAGGTCCACAGGTCTGTTTTTATTCCAATACCATGCTGTTTTAATTACTACTGCCTTGTAGTACAGTTTGAAGTTGGGAAAGGTGATGCCTCCCATCTTCTTTTTCCCGAGGATTGCTTTAGCTATCCTTGGGGGGTTTATTGTTCCATACAAATTTCAGGAGCGTTTGGTCAATTTCTTTGAAGAATGTCATCGGTATCCTCATAGGGACTGCATTGAATCTGTACAGAGCTCTAGGGAGTATTACCATTTTGACAATGTTGATTCTCCCCATCCATGAACAGGGAATGTGTTTCCATTTCCTTGTGTCCTCTTTTATCTCTTGGAGCAGTGTCTTGTAGTTTTCTTTTGTACAGGTCCTTTACATACTTGGGTAAGTTGATTCCTAGGTATTTGATTTTCTGTGGCACAATTGTGAATGGAATAGTTTCCTTAATATCCCCTTTCTTCTCTTTCGTTATTTGTATATAGGAAAGCCACTGACTTTTTGGGTGTTGATTTTGTATCCTGCCACTCTACTATATGCGCCTATTGTTTCTAGGAGTTTTTTGGTAGAGAGTTTAGGGTTCTCTAGGTATAATATCATGTCATCTGCAAATAATGATAGCTTGACTTCTTCCTTGCCTATCTGGATGCCCTTTGATGTCCTTTTTCTTCTCTGATTGCTATGGCAAGTACTTCCAGTACTATATTGAATAAAAGAGGTGAGAGGGGGCAACCTTGTCTTGTCCCTGATCTCAGGGGGAAGGCTTTCAACTTTTCCCCATTTAGAATGATGCTTGCTGTGGGCTTTTGGTAGATGGCTGTAACTATCTTGAGGAAAGTCCCTTCAATTCCCATTTTCTGGAGGGTTTTAATCATGAACGGGTGCTGGATCTTGTCAAATGCTTTTTCTGGGCGTCTATTGAAAGGATCATATGGTTTTTATTTTTTTATTGATATGATGTATTATGTTGATTGACTTGCGAATGTTGAACCATCCTTGCATTCCCGGGATGAATCCTACTTGGTCATGATGTATAATCTTCTTGATGAGTCTTTGGATTCTGTTTGCTAGTATTTTGTTGAAGATCTTAGCATCCGTGTTCATCAGGGATATTGGTCTGTAGTTTTCTTTCTTTGTGTTGTCTCTCCCTGCTTTGGGTATCAGGGTGATATGTGCCTCGTAGAAGCTGTTTGGGGAGTGTTTCTGTTTCTTCTATTTCCTGGAAGAGCTTGAAAAGGACTGGCAGTAGGTCCCTCCTTAAAGGTTTGGTAGAGTTCACTAGGGAATCCGTCTGACCTGGGCTTTTGTGTTTGGGCAGACTTTTAATTACTGTTTCTATTTCCTCGATGGTGATAGGCTTATTCAGGTATTGGAGGTCTTCTTGTTTCAGCCGTGGGAGGTTATAGGACTTCAGGAATTGATCCATTTCTTCTAGATTCTCATGTTTCACGGCATACAGGCTCTCAAAGTAATCTCTGATGATCTTTTGATTTCTGTGGTTTCTGTTGTGATGTCACCCTTTTTATTTCTGATTCTGTTTATTTGGGTTTTCTTTCCCTGTCCTTACAAGTCTTGCCAATGGTTTGTCAATCTTGTTTATTTTTTTCAAAAACCAGCTCTTGGTTTCATTAATCTTTTGGATTGTTTTTTTTGGTTTCCAACTCATTGATTTCCTCTCTAAGTTTTATTATTTCCTTTTTTCTGCCTGGGTTGGGCTCCTTTTGTTGGTCTTTTTCTAATGTCTTCAGCTGTGTAGTCAGGTTATTTATGTGGGCCCTTTCTTGTTTCCTGATGAATGCTTGCAGAGCTATAAACTTCCCTCTTAACACGGCTTTTGCCGTGTCCCACAAGTTCTTATAATTGGTATCTTCATTTTCATTTGTTTCCAGAAATCTTTGGATTTCCTGTTTGATTTCTTCTATGACCCATTTGTTGTTCAGGAGTGAGCTGTTCAGTTTCCAGGTGTTTGGTTTGACTCCCTGTTTCTGTGTACGGTTAACTTCCATTTTCAGTGCATCATGGTCTGAAAAGATAGCTGACACAATTTCTATCTTTTTTAATTTTATTGAGGTATGCTTTGTGGCTCAGCATGTGGTCTATCTTGGAGAATGTTCCATGTGCACTAGAGAAAAACGTGTATTCAGCTTTTTTTGGCATGAAAAGCCCTGTATATATCCACTAGCTCTCTTTCTTCCATTTCTTCCTTCAGGGCCAATATTTCCTTGGTGAGTTTCAGTCTTGTTGATCTATCCATCGTTGATAGAGCAGTGTTGAAGTCTCCAACTATTATTGTGCTACTGTCAATGTCTTCTTTGAGGTCTCTTAGCAGTTGTTTTATGTATTTTGCTGACCCCTCATTGGGTGCATATATGTTTAGTAGTGTAATTTCTTCCTGGTGTACATACCCCTTAATTAATAAGAAGTGGCCTTCGTTGTCCCTTCTAACCTTTTTAAGCCTGAAGTCTATATTATCTGATACTAATATGGCCACACCAGCCTTTTTGGAGGAGTTGTTTGCATGGAGAATGGTCTTCCAACCTTTGACTCTGAGTCTGTGTTTGTTCTGCTTATTCAGATGCGTTTCTTGTAGACAGCAGAATGTTGGGTTCAATTTTTTAATCCATTTTGTCACTCTGTGTCTCTTAATTGGTGCATTTAGACCATTGACATTGAGAGAGATTATTGTCATTGGATTTTGTGCCATCTTTCTTTTTGTGTTTGTTGTGCTTATGGGTTTGGTCGCATTAGAGTAGACCCTTCAGTCCTTCTTTAAAGTTGGTTTTGAGTCCATGAAGTTCCTGAGTTGTTGCTTATCCATGAAGTTGTGTATCTTTCCTTCATATCTGAATGTGAGCCTGGCCAGATAAAGAATTCTTGGTGAAGCCTGCAGTTCATTGAGCCTTTTCACAATATCCCACCATTGTTTTCGGGCTCGGAGTGTTTCATCAGAGAAGTCTGCTGTAAATCTTAGAGATGTTCCTTTGTATGTGATTTCCTTCTTTGATCTTGCTGCTTTCAGTATTCTATCCCTATCTATAGTTTTTGTCATTTTTATTAAGATGTGTCTTGGAGTATTCTTGTTGGGGTTTCTTTTAGCTGGTATCCTACGGGCCTCTTGGATCTTGAGGCAAGCATTCTTTAGTTCCGGGAACTTTTCAGCAATGATGGCTTTGACAGTTTCTTCTTCATCAGGGTTTTCTTCTTGCCCTTCTGGGACCCCAATGATCCGTATGTTGTTTCTTCTGGCTTCATCCCGATTATCTCTTGTTGTCTGTTCGGTAATTGTGAGCCTTTTTTTTCTATCTTCTGGTGTTGTGTAGAGAATCTTTGGAACCTCGTCTTCGAGATCACTAATTCTTTCTTCAGTAGCTATTATTCTGCTATGATGGCCTTCCACTGTGTTTTTTATTTCATTTACCTCATTTTTAATACCTGTCATTTCCCTTTGCATTTTCCTCACTTCTGCTATCATGTCCTCTTGTATTTTATTGATTTTGCATTCCATTGCTTCTTTGAATTCCTTTTGAATCCTTAACAGTTCTTTCCGAAATTTTTTCAGATAGGTTATGCAACTCATTGGTATTGCTTGACTCATCTGGACCAGTGACTTCACTCACAGAGCTTGATGGAATTTTGCATTGCTTTACCATTATGACTATTGTAGGTTGCAAATGTGAGTTCTTGGGTGACTAGATAGTACAGTTAGTAGGTGTCTGGTCTGTTTGCAGAGTTTGGGTGGTGGCAAGGATGTAGGAACCAAGGTTCACTGGTACCTCATGCAAGGTAGGTAGTGAGAGGGTTGCGCGGACGCCCGGCCTAGTCTGGCGCGTTTTGAGTTTTGGGATGTTCCCAGAAGCTCAGGGCGCACGGGGTCGGTCGGGCTGGAACCAAGGCACTTTGCCTTGGTTCCCGTTGATGGAGTTTCCGCTCTTCCCTGGGGCAGCTTGGGGTCCCGCGGAGACGCAAGAATTACACACACACCTGTGGGGGAGTGGAGGCGCTTCCCGGGAACTCAGGGGCGCACGGGTCGGGGTCGGTCGGGCTGGAACCAAGGCACTTTGCCTTGGTTCCCGTTGATGGAGTTTCCCGCTCTTCCCTGGGGCAGCTGTCGTGAAATGTTGATGATACAAATAGAATTGGTTAGACCTTTAAACCACCTAACTGCTACTTTTCAAGTTAGTTGACATATTGAATGTGAGGATTTACAGGCATTGATATTCCCTGCATTTCCATCTGCCTGGCAAATGGCAACAAAATATATTTCCCTTAATAATTTCTCTAAACATGTGAATGATCTGAGGGGGTGGGGAAAGCTTTGGATCAGAGAACATAGATATTAACACAAGAAAACTTAGAAAAAACTTTCCCTTGATTATTTCTGGTTATTCTTTTTTATGTGTGCTCACAATGATAGTACAAAAGTGATAAAAACCAATCTTAGTGTACAGAATAATTGTCAACATGTAAGAATGAATCAGCAGCATTTGCAAAAGCTTAAATGAAAATTTCGGTTATTTATTATTAATTGGTAGTAGGTTAAGGGGGCATATACAGAATTATATAAATGTATTGGTACTTTTTCAATTGAATTTGATGCTCGCACAAAATAGCTTTATTATCAAATCATTAGAACGAGTATAAACTACCCAATTCATTCATTATTTACAGTGATATAAAAATAACAGGTTTACTCTAATCTAAATAGTTATTTTGGATATGGCTTCAGATGAAAGGATATAATGCAAATTCATAGATGCATTATGACATAAAATGTGTTATATGGCTGAGGTGTCATAATATATCAAAAACGAAGTGACTGAAACAAAATTTATATTTTTGAAGTTATGGTTGCTGGAAGTGCAGTAAAAGTATTTGAAGGTTTGCCTTCTTGTGCCTCCCTTTAATGTGTTGTCTTGATGTCTCCAAGTAGTTTTGTGTGTATGTGTTTGTGTATGAGAGAGGTGGGCAGTAGCTGATTGCTAATCTTCTTTCATAAGAACACCAGTCAGATTGGACTGCACCCAACCCGGATGAACACACTTTCATTTAATTACCTAATGAAAGTCCTTATCTCCAAATACAGTCACATTCTGAGGCAGTAGTGGTTAGAGTTCCAACATACATTTTTGAGGAAACTACTCATCCAATAGGAGTGCTTATAATTAGTTTCGTTTAATATGCAACTTGCTCCTTTTTTAGTTATTAACAATATAAAATGTATTGTATATATACATCAATAACAATTGGTAAATGTCACTTTTCACTTGTCTTCCTGTTGTTCATTGATTTGCTTGAGCAGGTGCCAGAAGCATTTCCATTTGTTGGGAATGAAGTCCATTATTGTTACTGTTTTTTGGCACATTGAATACACCATGGGTAACTTGGTAGGCTCTGCCGTGAGTGACTCTCAGTTCATCCTAGGGGGCCAGTATTTTTTTTTATGTCAGACCATCAACCAACCTAGGGCCACCCGGCAGTATCCTGGGTATAGACAAGTCTGTTTCCTGTCTGCCACCTGCCAACATAGCTGGGCTCCGCAGCCACACCTGCAACACCTCGAGGAGTGAGAATTGATAAATAATACAAAGCAAGCAATAGAAAGACGTGGGAAAATGCCGCTTACATAACATCTGGGTAGGTAAATCAAACATTTTATTTATTTGTTTAATTGGGAGTCGCATCCTGCAATGCTCAGGTGTGAGCATTCCTGGCTCTGTACTCAGGAATTTATCCTGGCAGTGCTTGGGGGACATATGGGATGCTGTGAATCAAACCTGGGTCAGTCGCATGCAAGGCAAATACCCTAACCACTATGCTATCACTCCAGCCCTAAATCAAACTTTTTAATAGTCATTAAAGCCTCTAGGAAATGACATGCAAAACTGTTTTATTGCCTAATTTACTGTCAAATGTTAGCAAACATAAGTTGATTCAACTTGATATTATTTGCTTTTGATATTCTACAGTATTTTGGGTAATTAAAGGGCTCAGAAGGAGTTAAAGTCAAAGACTAGAAACTGGTATTTGATTCGCTGAATTAAGATTGGAATGAGATTGAGCTTTTCTTCTTTATGAAAAAATGTATTAATGAATTTTTATTTGTAGAATGGTATATTTGTAGATTTCTAGAGCATACACATGCCAAGAAATGCTATTTATGAAATTTCTAAAAGTCAAAGCAATTTTTGTGACATGTAATCTGTTTCCTAATGCAAGTGTACACATATTTAGCAATTGTCGAAGCCTCCTCCAGCTTCCCCAGTTTCATCCATTACTAAAGCACATCAAGTCAAGGGGTGAAATCAAATCACTGTATCACTGTCTTCCCGTTCATCATCGATTTGCTCTAAGCGGCCCCAGTAACATCTCCATATGTCCTGTGTCATGCAAGTAGAGCCCAAGGGCACCTGCTTGCTCCAGGAACATAAAGAGCCTCAAACCATTCCATCAGGTCATGAGAATTATGTCTATAATTGTTACTGGTATTTGGCATATCAAATACAACACAGGTAGCTTGCCAGGCTCTGCCATGTGGGTAGCATACTCTTGTAAATAAAGCAAAACTGAAAAAAAATGCACAAAGTTAATCAGTCAGAGGAGCTTTTGTACTTTGCCCCTCTCTAATATCCTATCTATACAGAGAAGCACCATCTAAGATCTCTCATACAGAGTAAAGCCTTTCATCCATAAGCAGCACATTAGGCCTTTCTATGGCCCACTCCACCGTCCACAACATTCTCCCCATTCCTACTTACCCACTTGCTATTCCAACACTATTGACTATGATGTGCTCCACGCATTCGGAGTTCTGTACTCTACCATCTTCTCATCATCTATTACTTGTACCTAGAACTTCACACTTCACTAAATAGTACCCTATGTTACTTTTTATGTTGTATGTATTTTGTTATTAATATCTTCTCTTATTTTGAGGCATAATCTATGTTCAACAAAATGCAAAAATTGAGTGTTCCGGGACCTTTTACAATGGTCTGTACACACATAACCATCCCCACAAAGTGCTGACTATATCATGATGTCAGGAAGTTTTCCTAATGCTTTCCCAAACAAGTGCTCTCCTCACACAGTAAACTATTTTCTGAATTCTTATAATGAGATTAATTTTATCCATCCTGGTTTATGCCAAGCAATTCAGTATGCTAGATAAGAATAAAAGTGATAAAAATATAAGCACATATATTACGTTTTGTGTGACAATTCATCTACCTATAGTGTAAAATATAGTTCATAAAGTTAAGTGTGTATGCATTGATAGATACATAGGTAGATGCTAAATGCCCAGTTAAGATTGCTTCTTGCTCTAGAGTCTGGTGTAATGCTGGTTAGACACCCTTTGGAGTTATTGTAGACCTTTTCTATGGTAGCGGTTATAAAATTAATTTGATGTTTAGGAACTTGTTAAAGGATGCTAGACAATCTTGCTTTGTTCTCAGAAAACTCATGTTCAAACACAGGGCCTACTTGCATGTTAGGCATTAGGAGACTTACCTTCACTTCTTTTCTTTAAGTTTTTTTTCTTTTACTTATTGATTTTTAAAATGAATGTTTCTATTTAGGTACCATTGATTTATAAGAGTGTATATTTAAATATTTGGGGGGTACAATGTTACCATACTAATCTCACCACCAAAGTGTACATAGTTTCTCCCTCCGTTTCTCTCCCCACCCCAACAGTCTATTCAAACTTTTCAACACATTTCACCTTGTTTTACTTGTAATGTAAAATCCGTGGTCAATTTAAAGATTTGTTTTAACTGGACATTAATTATCCCGTGTCATTCTGGGTACATGTTATTTTTAGCAATGAAATAGTTGTATATTTGTCTTTCTCTTCCTTCAGACTTAGTTTGCATGATTCTCTCCAATTCCTTCCATGTTGCAGAAAAAACTGCTTTCAGGTGAGGTTACTCCTATTTTGCAATAGTGTTTCATTATTATACATATAGCATATTAGTTTTTATTTATTCATCTATTGTTGTGTGCTTGGTTTTTACCAGATTTTAGTTATTGTAAACAAAACTGTATTAAACATAGATAAATATATTTCCTTGTGAATTAGTATTTTTGGGTTCTTTGGATACACAAGTAGGAGTAGATTGTTGTATCATATGATAGTTATGTTTCTAATATTTTGATACTTTGTTATGAAGACTAAGATAATTAGCATTTTCACCAATTAAAAAAGACTGCATACTACTGACAGACAAGCTATAAATAAATTCAGACAGAGCAATGAGTCCTCCAAAGGTATAGCAACTAAACACTGCAAAATTATTTTGTAATTTTTGAAGACTTTCTATTCCTATTTCTTTCAATATTTTAGGTGGAAAAGAACTTTAATCAACTGCTACTTAACAAATGGTGAACTACTTTTAATTAAAAGGTTAAATGCCACTATAAATTAAATCAATTTATGTATTCTCTTTTTTGGAACTATTTATTTTCCAATCCACCAATATATTTTTTTTTTTTGGCATACTACTAATTTTGAGAGGAGTTGATGAGGGTAAGGACTAACTAATAAAGTTGAGATGACAGTCTAATTTTAATCAAAATAAGAGCTTTTTAGAATCACTGACTATGTATGTCCATTTGTTTGCATTCGTTTTGCTTTTTTATCTCAGAAGAAATTCTTTGATGTTTAGATTTTCAAAGTTAAGGAGACAGGTGACAGATGAAAGTCTGAGCTGATTATAGGAGAAAGAAGAAATGTAGTTGCCTTTAACCAAAAATATATGGACACCATGTTCTTTAGGATGAAAGAAAGGAGCCCATTTCTTACCTTTCACAAGTTGTATTCTACATGCTTCCAGGCCAGCAAAGGGTTTCAACAGGCAAAAATCTAAGGGAAGCAGACCCACTTAAATGCATAATGGATTTCTAATGTTTGCTCTGCCTCTCTTTGTTTTGGCCAACTTCAGCAGAGAACATAGGGACCTCGTTGAAAAAAAGTTGGATTTTTCAGAATTTCTTTTTAAAAAACTTTATACAGATAGAATGGTGGACTGCCATGAAAATTAGTTATTTAGTAATTGCATGTATTTAGTGATTATTTGTTACTTAGTTTGTGTGATGATAGTGAGAACAAAATCTTGAATTTAAAATTTTGTTTGGGAGCAGATATTTCATCATAATTAAATTGCTAATTTGTATGTACAGAAATGTATGGATATAATCATTGAGACTAATTTTAAAATAAATTTTATCAATTTTGATTATTTATTTGAATGATTAGGTGCAATTAGGTGCTTAGTGATTTGTTGAATAAATCACAATAAATATCACATTTTCTTCAGGAATTTCCTAGTAAATCTGAGTTTGTATAGCTATATAACTAAATATATTTGTATTTTTATTGTGAATAAAATCTTATCTTTTCTAAAGTACTATTAGATACGAAACTAATCTAAGAAACAGGATAAAAACATAAGCTTACAATTGAGTGACTAAAATTTGTTTCTACCTCTGTGCTCAATTTGACACTATTTTGGTGTATTAGATATTCCACAGATGTATAATGCAACAATTACAGTATTTAAATCAAAGCTGGTAAGAACTAAAGGCATCAATGTATGCAAAACTCTTAGAATTCCTGGCATATTGAAGATGTTAGCTCTTACTATCAGAGAAGTTGCTGGAAGCTGAACTTTTATATATCTCAAGAATATCATTTCCTGACTGCATTTGAGGTAACTGTAGAGCTTTAGCTAAAAAGAGACAGAGAAGCAAACATGATTTTTATTTAAATAATCTAAGGGCAAATTAATCTTATACACTACTGAGATGCACCTAATGATTAGTCCCTGGGCTGATCCATCATCAGTACTTTGTAGTTAGTTTATTCCTTACCCTAGAGTAAAGCTGAAGGCACTTATTTCTTTAACAAACTAGACATTAATTAAGGTAAGCATGGGACTAGAATGTATAATTGCTATTATAAAGTATAGAGAACATTACCAAAAAAAAGCAGCGAGTTGCTAATATAGAAAAAATTAATTCTAAAAAGTAAAATGGAACATCTCATTTTGAAGAAATGTACTTAAAGCTGTAATAGGAAAGAAAATCAGTGAAATTCTATTATCCCTTTCAAGCTATTTGAAGCACAAAAATAGAATATATGAAGAAATAAGGAGCTATTTGGTACATAAGAACAGAGCAAGTTCATTCAGTGTCTCAGACTGGGGATCTTTTCATTTCCATCAATACCTATTATCTTGCTTTCTCTCTCAAAATTTCTATTTTATATTTTATATAAATTATGCAGTACCCAAATAACAATGCTATGCTAATTTTATTTTTTAGTTTTTTTCCAAGTGTTTGAATCACCCCCACCTATTTTTTTTCTTTCTGGGCCACACCCAGCAATGCTCAGGGGTTACTCCTGACTTTGCACTCAGGAATTACTTCTGGTGCTTCTCAGGGGAACCATATGGGATGCCGGGATCGAACCTATGTCAGCTGTGTTCAAGGAAAACACCCTACCCACTGTACTATCACTCTGCCCCCCCATTTCTTATTCTGATTAATTTCCATTTTTAAGGATTATTGCCTAGGATAATTGATCGATTTTCTATCTTCTTGACTAGATGGAGATATCTTTTATGATCCAGCATGTGTTATATCTTAGATACTGTTCATTCATACTGGAGAAAAATACACTAAACTTTGGGAATAGAGGTAGGGCCTTATATACATATATACGTATATATGTATAGGGCCTTATATATATGTAATATATACATACATACATACATGTATATATACATATATATGTTTAATTTAATCCTACAGTCTTATTTTTACGATATCAGTTCATTTGCCTAAGCTCAAATTTTCAGTATTATTTTATCTTTTATTTTATCTTTTTGCAGTGGTGAGGGAGGGGATTTGCACTAAATCCAACATTACTCAAGGGTCAGTCATGTGCTCAGGGCTTTCCTCCTGTGATGCTCAGAGGAGCCATCAATTCCGAGGATCAAACCAAGACTTTCCGCATGCAATGTTAAGCATCTTAACCTCTCTACTATCTCTCTAATTCTATTTTTTTCTAAATTATTTTGAAAATTGTTTTGAGGCCTACATCTAATATTGTTAAGGAAGGTGGTAGGTAGAAGAAAAGCTATACACTAACAGGAATTGAAGTTAGGGTCTTATTCATGTAAAGCCTTTAGCCACATACCCATACATAGGAAATATTGTTGATTTTTTATTCTAATATCTATTGAGAGATTACTCAACTTTCAAATACATAGCTCTAAGTGAACTATTTCTAAAATTCTCATATACCATGGTATGAGTGTTAGAGCTAAATTTCTATGGTTCTCCTAAATTTTGGTAGGTAATTCTGCCACACTAAATTAGTGATTCATTTTTTAAATGATAACAGTATTACATCACTTCACTTGTATCACTTGTCTTCCCATTGTTCATCAATTTGCTCAAGCGGGCACCAGGAACATTTCCATACATCCCCGTCATGTGTTAGTGTATCCCAAGGGCATCTGCTCATTCCAGGAACACTAAGAGCCTCAAACTATTCATTCAGGTCCTGGGAATGAGGTCTATAATTCGTACTGTCTTTGGCATATCAAATATGGCACCCCACTCCACAAGCTGTAAGGACTGGCAACCCCTCCCTCATACTGTAAGGACTGGCACCCCATCCCACATGCTGTAAGAACTGGCACCCCTCCCACATGTTGTAAGGATTGGCATCCCCTCCCACATGCTGTAAAGACTGGCACCCCATCCAACATGTTGTAAGGACTGGCACCCTCTCCCACATGCTGTAGAGCTGGCCTGGGTGGAGGGGCTGTGCTTCTCACTGGGCAGAGCTTCATTTTCATTTGTGTTCCATCTGCAGTTCTTCAGTAAATGCAAGAACTGAGAGCCTACCTACTATTGAGAGTATCTCACCCACACAGCAGAGCCTGGCAAGCTACCTGTGTCGTATTTGATATGTCAAAACAGTATTACATATATCAGTAAATTGATATAAATATAAATCCTAAAATGGATGCAACTGTTATTATTCTGTTGTTTCTTCCTTAGTTACCAGTCAAGTCTTTACTGCCTGTTATATGAAACAATAGTATTCAACATCAATTATCTTTCAGAACTAGTAATTCTACTCAATATTGTCAAAATGACCTTCTGAATTCAAGTGATTATTCAATTATTCTTTGCCATAAGATGACCGAACTGTTTATTTCAGTACAATGCATTCCCCATTCTGCCTGACCCATTCTAGCCTGTTCTTACTGTATATCCAAAACTTCTTTGCTACCTTTATTGGTGTGTTTTCCATTTCCAGAGCATTCAATGTAACTTTCTACTTTTCAGGTTTTTTGGAACCTCTCTATTTTCTATAACGTCTTTTTAAACAACGGCATTGAATAGTACTGTTAATTCTTTTTACTTACATATTTTTTATTTAGAAGAATTTTTATCAGTACAGTGAAACTAAAATTTAGAGACTAATGTCATTAGTTGGGTATCATTAGTTTATTATAAAAGAGAGACACGGAAATTATTTTCATGATGAAAGATTTCACAACATTGGAATAGGCAGCTTCATGGATGCCATGTCAGTAGTAGTATTTCGATCTACACAATTTTCAAGAATATCATTTTTCTAAAAAGAAATAAGCCTTGTCATCTAGAGCCACTTTGGTGCCTTCTTCCTATTCTGAAAGAACTCTATCCCCAACTTTCACACTAGGTGGTTAAATCGCTCCACCCTCCCCTTTAGAGCCTGATCAACAGCAAACATTGCAGCATGTAGCATCTTTCCTTGAGATTTCTCAGGAAGAATAATGCCTCCTTTGGTTACAGTTTCAGCTGCACTCTTTCTATTAATACGAAGTCAAAAAGCAGAAGGAATTTTCTAAATGCCGGTCCTGCCATGACACCAGCGCTCCAGTACTCTGCACCACACGGCCCAATCAAGAGACCCGCAGTCTGCCCATAGGATACGCGCATGTTGTTCATTCTTTTTAATAAGGACATGCATAACAGAATTGTGGTAAAACAAAGCCACTCCGTTCTTTAGGATCACCAGGACTACACTCTACAGTGCTCAGAGAGCCAGCCCAAAGGAACTGTGAGATAAAGCAATAGATCCCAGGGCTTCACAGAAGATAGGTATGTACTTTCTCACTTGAGTTACCACCCTGACACTATTTATTCTTTAATTGTTATATTAGCAGCACATCTCTCATTAAGTCTTCTTTGGTTTCCAAGACATAGGTTCTTATTTATTTCCTTTTATAATCTTCCTTCACATTCTATACTTTTCTAAGGTTGCTTATGTTTTTCCATTATGAATCGTAGACTGTAGTTAAGGTACTGTTGGTCATTTTTCTGTGACTCTGCTGTAAACATTCAAAGGAATTCATGTTACGTCCTAAAAATTTAGTCATCTATATCTTATTCCTAATGTATAATGCATATATAAAAGCCATCCAGTAAGATAGTTTTTCATAGTACAGAGTTAGTGCCTTAAACTACATAGGAAGTATATTAATTTTGTGAAAACCTTATGATTACATTATGAAATAAACCCTCTTTAGAGAACCTCTTAAATCTACCCAATAGCTATTAAATATTTTAACTTTAGACTAATAATCTTCAGAAATTATCCGTCTCTAACCAACATGATAGTAGGTTAGTTTGTTTTGTTGTATATGTATTTCTAGTTAATTATACTTACTAAATAGTATAAGTGGTGTGGAAATTGGACAAAACTCAACTAGAGCTATTCACTAGCTTAGCCATGTCAAAAAGTTGTGTTTGCTATAGAGTGCTCTATTTATAATAGACATGCAGCACATGCTAGGTTAGTGCCCCATCCTATGTTCTTCTGAAGACAGTTGTTACAAAAGAATACACTAAGAATTAACAAAAGAATAATCTCTAGAACCATACACTATTGTTTTCATCAATGGACATTTCTAGACTAGACTTTGTCATCCTTTGTGACCAGATTGTTTATGAAACAACTTGAGTGCCCGAAAACAAATGATTGGTTAAAGAAACTCTGGTGTATCTATCTACACACTGAAATACTATGCAGCTATTAGGAAAAATGAAATCATGGGATTTGATTATAAATAGGTGGACTTGGAAAGCATCATGCTAAGTGAAATGAGTCAAAAGGAGAGGGGAAGACATAGAATGACTGTGTTCTGTGGGATATTAAAAAAAACACACATGAAACCCATACCCAATGACAGTAGAAATAAGGGCTCTGAGGATTGGTCCACAGTTGGAAGCTTGGGGAAAAGGCAGTTGGGATAGGGAAGGGACCACTATGACAAAGATAACTGTAAATGGCCACTCTGCATGATAAACACTGCATGCTGAAAGAGGTAAAGGACCAACCTGATAACCTCTCACTATCTGTATTGCAAATCATAGTGCTCAAAAGGAGAGAGAGAGAGAGAGGGAGAAAGAAGCAAACTGCCTGCCATAGAGACAGACTGGGGTGCCAGGAGGGTAAAAGCGGGACACGGTCGGTCGTGGAAAATACACACTGATGGAGGGATGGTGCTGGAGCACTAGATGACTGAAACCCAAGAAGGACTGCCTTATGACTGTATCTCACAGTTAATCAATTAAAAAAGTCACTTTAGTATGTTTTGGAAAGTCATACATTTCTATGAATATCTTCAAACTCTTCCTTTGAATTTCAAAAGTCCAGAGAAAGAATGATTGATTCCCATTTTCCTTTGTAAATTGTTAACAATGACAATACAATCATACAATTATCTAACACTAAGAAAAGATTGTCAATGCTTGGACTCAGTTGGGTCCCCATATCCCCAGTATTCAGATTTAAACTCTCACTATCAAATTAATGGTATGTTAAGATGGGGTCTTTGAGAAACAATTAATTTAAGATGAGTTCATAAGCCTCACTGTTGTATTTGTTCCTGAGCAAAAGAAATGCAAGAGTTTCCTCTGCCCTGGTCTGTGAGGGCACCAAGTAAAATTGAGCATCTACAGGTCAGGAGGAGCATCCTGATCAGAATCTGGCCCAGCTGACTCTGATAGGGAATTATGCCTTGAGAACTGTGAGAAAATATATTTCTGTTGTTTAAGTCATCTAGTCTATGGCATTTGTTATGACAGCCAGAACAGACTAATAGTTATTTAACTTGGCACAACTCTATCAAAATAGGAACATATGACATCATAGAGCTGTCTAGGAGTAGGAGATATTTCAAAGCCCCTTTGGAAAGCACACTGGGTTCCCCAAAGCATATGGCTCCTTTAGAACTATCCATGTGTACTGAGACAGAGTGGTACTGAATATCTCTGAAAGTGCCTGAAGGCAGTCAGTGATCTTGCACTAGCAAGCTAAGATGACAGTTTCTGAAGATATAGACTTTTTTGTTTTAAAAAAAGGTAATGTATAGTATTTAATTCGGGAAAACACTTATAACCTAAATACTGATTGATATCATCAAAGAATTGAGTACCAAGGGACCAATGTAAGGATTAACCTATTTTGAAATTTTCTATTTTAAGGCATAAATTGACACATCTGAGTGGGTAATAAAATCTTTTAAAAGGTCAATTTAGATTTGAGGGTTGGTGACTTTGCTAAAAATTATTCATTCAAATGCTGTCTTAGAGAAATGAGAAATTGTATTTTTGTTTCTCTTATGTATTTTTACTGAATCACAATGCCAATATCATTATCACGATCAGCATATGTGATTTTATAGCAGTGACCCATGATGACTGGTGACATTAAAAGAAAATCATGTCTTTTCTGAAACTTTTATCATTTTCCCACTTTTACTGAGCCATAAGACACCATGTCTTCACTTTTTGCTATATTATTTTTATTTTACGATTACCAGTTTTATTTAGAAAAACATATGGAAAGGAACAAAACAAACTTTTTTAACATTACTCTGAATGTAAGGATTAGATATTTCCTACGGTATCATACACTACTAGTAATAATGATATAAAATATATTATATAATATACTAATATACATTATAGATATTCTATATTATATAATGTACATAGAGCTATATTGATAAGAACAGATACTACACTTGATCTTAGCCAAAAGACCGAGAAGCTGGATTTTGAGATTACTACAAGAGTATTCTACCAGCACGGCAGAGCCTGGCAAGCTACCCGGTCGTAATTGATATGCCAGATACCAGTAACAATTATAGACCTCATTCCCATGACCTGATGGAATAGTTTGATGCTCTTTATGTTCCTGGAGCAAGCAGGTGCCCTTGGGCTCTACTTGCATGAGACAGGTCATATGGAGATGTTACTGGTGCCCGCTTGAGCAAATTGACTATGAACGGGAAGACAGTGACAGTGACAGACCTATATTACATCTATATACACATATTATATATATTACATATACATATATAGATGTTTATATATGTAATATTTATGTAATATATATAATATGTATATGTAATATGTATATACATCTATATTATATACTGTATATAGAGCACATCTCTTCAACTCCACCGTTCTCCCTGCATTAACATATGCCTCAGAGACCTGGGCCCTACGACAGCAGAATGAGAATGCTATTCGGGTCTCCCAAAGAGGAATCGAAAGAGCTATGCTTGGAATATCACGCCCCGCCACTCAAGTGAAAGAAGGAAATCTGTAGCCCCGACCTCCGTCACTGTTCCAGAGTCAGAGACGCTATCTCGTTTGCCGGCTTGAAAACAGATAGGCTGGACATGTAATGCAATTTGGAGACTACCGTGGACTAGAGCTGTTACAGACTGATCCAGGGTTGTCAAAGATACCGTGCCACCCCACCTACAAGATGATCGACTTCTTCGTCGACCCTGAATGAATGGTTTGATACTCTTCGTATTCCTGAAGCAACCAGATGCCATTGGGCTACACTTGCACGTGATAAGGTCAAATGGAAATGTTACTGGCACCTGCTCGAGCAAATTGATGAATAACGGGATGTCAAGTGATCAAAGTGTCAAGTGATATAATGTCTAGAATATACTATGTAGTATGTATACTGTAATGGTATATACTTTATACTATGTAATGTATAGCATATATAACTTTATGAGCTTTATATAAGTATCACTTATTACTTGTCTTCCTGTTCATCGATATGCTCAATAGTTGCCAGTAACATCTCCATTCGTTGGGAATGAGGTCCATTATTGTTACTGTTTTTGGCATACTGAATATACCATGGTAGGTTGCCAGGCTCTGCTGTGGGTAGCATATATACTATATATTATATAATATATATTAGTGCATATTGTGTATTGTATATTATATATAGTAGTAATATATACTATTATATAGTATGAGGTATATAATATGTATAGTATATATACTATATATTATATAATGCAGAATAATATATATTAGTATATAATATTATATTAATAATAATATATATTATTTTTACTAATAGTCTATGATCAGTTTTTGCCCAGATGATCATTTCCAACTATCCCTGTCATAGTGGCTCCTTCTCTATCTCTATCCCTCCTCCACTCCCACCACCATTTGTGGCAAGCTTTCAACGGTGGACCAGACCTCCTGGTCCTCCTTTCTACTGACCTTGGGTATTAGTCTCATTTTGTGTGTGTGTTTGTATGTTTCTATCCCACAACACACAGCAGAAACAACATGTGCACTTCTATCTTCATTTCAACACAACTCACAATAGCCAGAATCTGATTTCATCACAGCTCAAAATAGCCAGAATCTGGAAACAACCCAAATGCCTTTGAACAGGCAAAAAGATAAAGAAGCTATGGTACAGATACACAATGGAATAGTATTGCAACCCCCAGGAAAAACAAAATCATGAAATTCACTTATAAATGAATGAATATGAATATTATCAAGCTAAGTGAAATGAGTTGAGAGAGAGGGACAAACATAGATTGTCATTTGTGGGCATTTACTGTTTAATGGACATAGAATTCCAGTTTGGAAGGGTGAAAAGATTTGCAGAGTGATAGAGTGTCCTGATAGTTAGCAATTTGACTATAGTACTTCAAGCCACTCAGTCACACACTTTTAAATGGTTACAATGATCAACAATTTACTTGTATGTATTATACCACTTTGTCACAATTTTTTTTACAAAGCAGTTGCAGCAAGCTGACTCATGGCGCAGGAGATAGGGCTATCCGAGGTACAGTGAAAACACAATGCAGAGTGGGACTGGAAACAAGATGGCTCGTCTACATGTCACACCAAAATCCAACCTGATTCTGTAACTGGGTGCCCCCTAGGGTCCTGAAGCCCCATCTTAGAGTACTGCCAAGTGTGGCCCCAAAATAAAACTAATAATCCACGACCAATCTTCTCTCGGCCAAGGAAAGAGCTCAAGTACTAGAGTGACATCCAAGTCCAATCCCTAAAACATCACTGCACCAATACTGAGTGTAGCCCTGGCAGCCTCAGGGTGGCGGGACCAAGCGGCATTGCATCACTGGGCCCAAGCACTGAACCACCTAGGTCAGGTGGCTGAGTATCACCAGAAGTGGCCCCTAAGGGCTCCTCATCACTGCTTGTAACACTTTCTCCACCCCAGCCCCTGAAGCTCTAAAGTAAGAAACCAATCTCCCACCATCCCTGATCAAAGTCTAGAGAAGCACTCTTAGTGTGCAGATCGGAGACCCTAAGGTTAGAAACAGAAATCAAAACTGAGGCGCCAGAGACGGTACAGTGGGTAGAGACTTGCCTAGCACACAGCCAAAGCCAGGTTTTTTAATTCCCCAGCACCCACCCACCCCTTCCCCAATCCCAAAAACCAGTAACAATTATGGTCCTCATTCCCATGACCTGAAGGAATGGTTTGAGGCTCTTCCTGTTCCTGGAGCAAACAGATGCCCTTGGGCTACACTTGGTTGCAACAGGACATATGGAGATGTTACTGGTGCCCACTCAATAGTCTATGATACTGTAGCAAATATCTAATCCTTACATTCAGCGTAATGTTAGAAAGTCTGTTTTGTTCCTTTCCATATGTTTTTCTAAATAAATCTGGTAATGGTAAAAATAAAACTGATATAGCAAAGATGAAGAGGGTATTTGATGTACGTGACCCCCACAGGTGCCTTATGTGAGGCAGGAAGGAAAGAAAGATATGGTCACTTTCTCCCCAGTTGCCTTTGATGGCTGGGACCCACTGGGTATGCTAAGAACTGATAAAGTCTGTGATGAGCTCCTGCATGTGTGGACCTGAGCCCCAACAGCCCAATGAGGTGACCATCAAGCCACATCAGATATCCGCTAGATTTCTAGGGCAAAGCAATTGATCCCCACGACCCAAGATGTATCGGGGGTCAATGGACTCAAGCTGAAGTTAGCATTGCTCTCTGCAGGAAAGGCAAGTCAGTCCTAGGCCTTACCCAGGGTTTCCTCATAGTCCTTGTGTTCCTCGCAGGAAAAGAATTCTCAGGAGTAGATGAGCACTGAAGTAAAACATTTTATTATGGAGATTTTAGGAAGGGGAAGGAAAAGGAAAGAAAGAGAGAGAGAGAAAGAGAGAGAGAGAGAGAGAGAGAGAGAGAGAGAGAGAGAGAGAGAGAGAGAGAGAGAGAGAGTGCACTGTCGGGGATGCCCGACAGTGTCAGGACAGAAGTTCTCTTCTACCTCTGAGGACACCAGGGGAACAGATGAAAACTCACGAGTCCGGTGCAGTTCCATAAAAGGCTTTTAATAGTACAAAAGCTCTTCTACAGCACTCCAATATAATGAACAAACTCTAGCTCTGGTTCAAACTTAGACCATACAAAAGAGCCTAAGTCTCCCACCAAAGAGAGAGGATTTCACCCGAGAGGAGTCCTACCCAGAAAAGGAGTAAAAGGCCAAAGAGCAAAAAGCCAAAAGCCAAAAGCAAAAGGCAGAGGAGCCAAAAGCCACAGGAGCCAAAAGCTGGAAGCTGAGGAGCCAAAAGCCGAAATCGAAAAGGCCAAGGGGCCTCAAGTCAGTCCCCTTATATACACCAAAGTAATCCAGGGAGGGTCGTGAAGTAATCCAGAGAGGGTCCTGTCAACAAAGAACTCTAAACAGAGTGTAGTGCCACACCCTATTGCAGGTATAAACAAAGATTAAGCCAAGGACTAATCCCGAGATTATCTCTTATGTAAAACAATGGAGAGAGGGAGGGGGCTGATATAAAGTAATACATATTAATTTCATGAGCTTCATGTAATCTAGATGTTACCCACAAGGTCCTTCTTATTACTATCTGCACCAGGGTGATTCTGAGATTCTGAGTATCTTGTTCTCGTGTACTGAAAGGGTCACACTCGCCTGCTTAGAGAAAACTAGTATGATCCTTCCTATAGTCTTCCTATAGTCTCAACGTAGCCAGGGTGGTAGTCTCCTGGTAACTTCTTACTGTCCCACATTGGGTGCAGTGGGTATAAAGAGGAGCTGTGCCCAATCTAGAAAACATAGAAGTCTTAGTAGATGTATAAGTCAGAAGTTATTCAGTCAAGGTGACTTCTGTAATTGCCACACCCTCTAACAGTGTTTACATAGAAGAGAGGTCTCAATAGAATGAGCCTTGGCTTAAATAGATTAAGCTGTGAGTGAGCAAAACAACAAAGCTCCCAGATTGGCTAGATCTGTCAACCAACAGTGCACATCTGAAGAGGGGAGATCGGGGAGACACATATGCTTGGGCACCACATGTGTTTGGTCATAAGGGCTCAAGCAGCACATGGGTTCAGGCAGCATATGTACACCGTCCTTGGGTCAGGATGGACTTCTTTGGTATAGATTTTATTTTATTTTTTATTTTATTTGTATTATAATTTTTGTTATACTACCATGAGAAGATATACAATTACAAAGATTCTCATGTTTGGGTTTCAGTCATACAGTGTTCCAGCACTCATCCCTCCACCAGTGCCCTTTTCCCACCACCAATGTCCTGTGATTCCCTCCTCACCTCCCCCAGTCTGCCTCTATGACAGGCATTTTGCCTCTTCTCTCTCTCTTTCTCTCTCTCTTACTCTCTCTCTCCTTCTCTCTTTCTTTCTTCCTTCTCTTACACATTATATCTTGCAGTATAGACATTTAAAGCTTATCATGTATATCCCTTTGGTTACATTCAATACTAGTACTAGGCTGATATTATCATTTCCAACAATTGTTAGTACACTGTTCTTTTCTCTGTCTTACCTAACCTCTGACTCCCACACACTTGGACTGTATTCCACCCACTGACAAGAGCTCCTGATACATGTTTTGCCTGATTGGGATATTAAAATCATCACTCGATCACTTGATATCCCGTTATTCATTGATTTGCTCGAGCGGGTGCCAGTAATGTTTCATTTGACCCTATCACGTGCCAGTGTAGCCCAATGGCATCTGGTTGTTTCGGGGATATTAAGAGTCTCAAACTATTCATTCAGGGTCTCGACGAAGAAGTCTGATCATCTTGTAGGTGGGCGGCCACGCTATCTTTTGACTATAAATTAGTATAATACTATATATATATATATATATCCCCAAAATAAATGCAGTCATTCTATATCTGTCCTTTTCCCTCTGGCTAATTTCACTTAGCATAATACTCTCCATGTCTGTCAGAGTATTCTGGTCCCCTAGATAAAATCCGGGACATGGGTCTAGGGATCTCCTTCTGCCCCAGGAGATTGCTGGCCAGTGGACAGAGAAAGACACAAGAATTCAGCAAAGTTTCAAAAGGCTTTACTCACACTTGTTCTGGTATAGAATCCAGTTATAGGAAAATCCCAGACTTTAGGATCCTAGCTGGGTCCTAGTCATTTGTAGCTATAGAATCCTAGGCTAAGATGGCCACTAACACATGTCAAGGCCCAACAGGGAAGAGAACAGAGAGGCAGAGGATGAAGAGGAAGAAAAGAAGAAAATGAAAAAGGCAGAAAGGGCCAGAAGAAAGCAGGCTACAGCTTTTGTAACTTCTCAACCCAGACCAGTCCACATCAACAGAAAGCAGTTACGGTCAATCCCTCATGTACCTTCTCTCAGGAACTCACCTAGTCCAATTGAAAGGTTAATATTGCCCCAGTCAAGATCTGTCTGGGAAGTGTCCCTGCAGGCCCTATGTAGAGTGGGAGAAGGGCATGAATCTGTACCAATGGATAATCTATAGTCATGTATATATTTCTCCAAGCCTTCACAAGATTCTCATCTTCTTGGTTGTTTTGTATATAAACCTTTAGGCTAATTAGAAAGCTACACTTGCTTGGAGGTAAACAGCATTTCTATCTGGTCTAATTACTTAGAGAATCCAACTTGGCCAGGTAAACATACTGGTAACATCTATCTAGTCCGACGATGATTGTTGTAGCATGAGAGAAAATATTTGTACCAGCTAACATAGAATACATGGTAAGATATACTGCTACATAAAGGCACAGATTCAAACTGTTTTCTGCCCTTTATCTACAAAGTGGCCTGCAGGAGGTAACTCTAGGAAAGATGCAGAGTCTCTGGGCAACAGTGCAATCCAACACATGTCTATCCATTTATAGGCAAATTTCATAACTTCGTTTTGCCTACTGCTGCATAGGATTCCATTGTGTCGATGTACCAAAGTTTCTTTATCTAGTCATCTATTCTTGGGCACTCTGGTTGTTTCCAGATTCTAGCTATTTTGAATCATGCTGCTATAACATAGAAGTGTAGATGGTGTTTATGCTGTGTGTTTTTGGCCTCCCAGGGTATATTCCCAGGAATGGCATTGCTGGTTCAAATCGGAGCTCAAGTTCTAGTTTTTGGAGAAATGTCCATATTGCTTTCCAAAAGACTGAATCAGTCAATATTCCCACCAGCAATGGATGAGATTCCCTTTCTCCCGCATCCACACCAGCACTTGTTGTTCTTGCTCTTTTGGATATGGGCCAGTCTCTGTGGTATGAGATGATATTTTATTGTTGTTTTGATTTGCAACTCTCTGATGATTAGTTATGAGAAGCATTTTTTCATATGCCTTTTAGCCATTCAACTTTCTTCTTTTTGGAAGTTTCTGTTTATTTAATCTCCCCATTTTTTGACGGTCTTGACTGTTCTTGTAAAATTCTACCAGTGCCAATATATCCTGATTTTTAACCCCTCATCAGATGGGCATTGGGTGAATATTCTTTCCCACTATGTGGACTCTTTTTTAATTTTGTTTACTGTTTATTTTTAGGTGCAGAAGTTTTTAAGTGTCATGTAGTCCCATATGTTTATCTTTGCTTCCAATTGCTTTGTTAGTGGTGTTTTGTCTTTGAAGATGCCTTTAGCTTCAATATAGTGGAGGAGTTTTCCTATATTTTCTTTGATGTACTTTATGGATTCAGGTCCCATATTGAGATCTTTAATCTATTTTAATCTTGACAGAATGGCTTTTACAGGGTTTTTCCCAAGCTACTCCCATATGGGGCTTCAACTCAGGTTAAAATTCATTGCTAGGCCATTGCCAAGGGGAGTTGATTTGGGGAGTAGCCTTTTATTAAAATCTCCTTTTCTTGACCTCTGTTCCTGCTGGATCTTCTGTCCTGGAATGTAACTGGATTAAGGGCTGGGCAGAGAAAGGTTGATCCAGCTTCCCAAATTCTATTGAGGGTTAATGGGATTAAGGACTTGACCTAGATGGTTGATCCAGCCTCCTCAGGGTCTATTGCTGATGAAGGTTTTATTAAGTCTTGGTTTCTGGTTCCAAAATGTGACTTTGGATGTTCATAAGTCCAAAAGCTTTATTCCCAGAATGTTTATGCCATTGGGGCCTACAATGCCCCCATCTGCCTGTCTACATCAATATGGCTTTTCAATATGGCTTTTCAAATATTGCAGAGAATGTGAATCTAACCAATTCTTGTCTGGACATTTGTCTTAGGTATTTCCCATTATCTTAGGCTAAGCTCTGGGGTAGAATTTTATGATGGACAATACTTAACTCACTGTTTATCAGAAAAGCCCAGGAATTTACAGGAAATAAATAATGTGGGGCTGGAGTGATAGAACAGCGGGTAGGGCATTTGCCTTGCACTCAGCTGACCGGGTTCGATTCCAGGTATCCCATATGGTCCCCAAGCACTTCCAGGAGTAATTCCTGAGCAAAGAGTCACAAGAAACCCCTAAGAATTGCCAGGTATGACCCAAACAGCAAAATAAAAAAAAAAAGTATGATAACCTTCCAGAAAACAGGACTACTCACAATAGCTGATGAGGGTAAACTGAGGCTTTCTTGTTCTCTAAGAACTATAAGATTGGTGAAAGAAATTGAACATACAAAAAAAAAGAAAAGAAAAAAATATCATTCAGCTGATCAGAAGAATATATATTTAAAAAAATTAATGAGTTCTAAAGTTATAATTTTCAGCATAATGACAACATTAACAATATTTTAGTGTTGAAAGTTACTAAGAGATCTAATTTAAATTCCCATAACATAAGAATGAACTATTTAGGGGCCTGAAGGAGTATATAGCAGTAAGGCATTTGCCTTGTACCTAGTAATCCAGATTTGATCCCCAACATCTCATATGGTCTCCTGGGCACCACCAGGAATAATTCCTGAGTGCAAAGTCAGAAGTAACTTCTGAGCATTGTTGGGTCTGTCCAAAAAAACAAGCAAGAGAATTAATTAAGTATAATCATGTGAGATGATGTGAACTGAGTTTTCTTATGATAATATTTTGTAATATTTATTGCTAGCAAATCATTATTTTGTGTATTTTAGACTTATATAAGGTATATGTTATTGCACATCAATAAATCTGAGATAAAGTATGGAAATTGTTTTTTCAAGTGAAGATCAGATGCAAGATTTGAGTATTCATTCATGCTTCAGAAACTGAACTTCGTACTTTGCTAATTTTTCATACTAAGATATTTGTTGGTGACATTTCTAATCACATTTTGAGTTCGTTTATTTAGAGGCTAAAATAAGAAAATCAGATTGAATTGTGTTTCCTTTTTTGCTTATGGAGTTAGAGAGTTATGCAAGAAATCAACACCAAATTGGTAAACTCAGGCTCCAAATGTTATTCAACAAAAATTATACTATTATTCAATAATTGCAAATGTTTGTTCTTTGGTGGTAGGGTCTGTTAAGTGGTGGTCAGGGAGCCTGCTGGCTATTCTTGGTGATTCTTTGCTGGCTAGGAAACAGTTTAGAACCCAAACAGGTGATGCTTCTCGGACTTTGTGTTGCCGGAAATTACCCAGGACACATAGGTAGGTCCTCCAGGACTACCTCTGGAGGTACTCAGGGCACCATGCAGTAAAAGGCATGAAAGCAGGGTCAGTTGAAGTTATTGGTGTACTTTAGTCTCTCTCCAATTGCATGAACCTACAAATGTGTCTAACTAATAACTAAAAAATCCAAATAGTAACTTGATTTCATGACTTCATAATATGACAACTGAAAAGCTAATATTGGACACATCCTTTGAAAAAAAATTTTTGATGAAAGATTTGAGTATAAGTGGAGAGAGATTAATGACAACTGCTTCTTATAAGACTATGGGGTTCTTAAAATAGCACTTTCGGTCAAATAGTAAAGAAATAGATCATCTAAATTATTTATTTTGGCTAATAAGAAATATTTCAGAAGAAGCAACTGGTGTTTCAGTTACCTGTAAGTTTTCTTCTTCGTGTGTGTATTGGTGTAGTTGGAACTTTGAGGCTATAGTTTCATTTTGCTCAATTACTTTGTAAATATAAAAGTAGAGGCAAGTGTAGTTCCTTAAACATGAAGCTGGGGTTTCACATAGCATCAAGAACCCTGCATGCATTTTTCAGTGGATAGCATTATTCAATTGAAGATTTGGCAGCATTTAACCATGCACTAACTAGTTTGTGCATACATGCATGCACACACAGTACAAACATGCACTCACACACAGCTATAGGTGTGAACTTATGAGGAATATATATATATATATATATATATATATATATATATTTATATTGTTCCCAAACTACAGGAAACTAATAGTTACATTCATTAATTTTTATCCCTTTTGGTTCATTATTTTTATATTGTGATCTTCAAGAATGACAAAACACTTCTAGTCTGAAGACTAAGTCTTCCAGCACAATTTCGCTCATTGCCGCAACTGGCCCAAATTGGATTAAACTATATTCACCACATAAGAGCAACACTAAGCAAATACAGTTTGTCTTTTATGAATGAACCAAAAAGGTTACAAATTGAAAAGAACAAGTCACATAAATTCTTCTGTAGGAGGTTATGTCTTCTTTAAAATGCAATCAGGCCAGAGGTAGCAGGACTTATAGTTAATCACAATCTCAATCAAATCAGATTGTGTGACACTGCAGCAGTAATAATTTGAATATGTTTTATGATCCTATCCAAGAGAGAGGACTAGGGCAAGTTAGACAAATCATTAGCGTAGAGTATAATTTGCTAAATATCAATATCTCTGGAGCACACAGTATCATTTTCCTCTTGTCCTTTTCAAGACTGTATCTATCCCTGAAGGGAAAATGGATAGCCCCTCCATAAGACAATGACAGAAATAGGCTGCGGATATACGTCTATGTCCAATCAGACCAATATGCATAGTAATGTATGGCACAGCTTGTGTAATGAAGTTCCCAGCATGCAGTCTCAAAAGGTATCCTCCAATGTGTTGGGTGATTTATTTCCTCTGTCAAAAGGCAGGACAGCCAGGACTTGTCCTTTCTACGTTACCTGCAAAAATACTCTTTCGTCTTTGGAAGTGGAAATGGGTTCTGTAAGTGCTATACAGGGTTATTATTTGTAACCCTTCATTTAGCTGAGCTCTTTCCATCCCTGTTAATCCTCTGACTGAGTCATTAGTAGGAATTTCTCCAAAAGCAAAGCATTCCCTAGCGTCAAGGACTACCATATCGTAATAGTGCCCTGAATGCAGCATTTGAATACAGAATACAAAATTTACCATGATGCAAGTCCATGAAAAATGAGAAATAGCCATTTCAGATATAATTGATAAACTGTCCGTGGTTGGATAAAGGAAAAAAAAATTTGTGGTTGCCTCTTCTTGTTGTTGATATCTAAACATTTTAAGTGGCCATTATTTCTTGTGTTAAATAAGCATTCACTATATAGTTTTAGTACTCATTTCGATTTTTATCTCTAATATTTATTTCCTTTTTATCATTTTTAAATATATGCAAAATGGTGTCTGACAATAGTTAGCCCCAAACTGTAATTTTATTTATTTAACTTATTAAGTAAATAAACTTAAAGTTTAATCCACTTTCAATATTAAATATATCATCTCTCATTGTAGAACTTATTAAATTTTAAAGCATATTCATTTTTCCAGATAATTGGAAAATTAAGAAAATAGTATTGAGCAGGAAATGTTATAATATTAGTATAAATTATTTCTATTACCAATTTTTGGATATAAAGTATATCTTAAAATGTCTTACATTAGATGTTTTCCTAAAAATTTAATATTTAGAAATCCATATTTTTTAAAAGAAAATACATCTTATATACTCTCACAATTCAAAATGCTGCATTGATGATGTTCATTTGGGGAGTTTAAAGGTGGAAATTACGTAAGACTGTCTATAGGGGCAATTTATTAGTGATAAAAGTCACCTTATTCAGTGAAAAACATTTTTCCAGAGAAATGAAAGGGAATACAGAAATCATTCTAACATCCAAATTATTTACTTCTTGTACAATTTTGTTAATTTCTTTCTATTAAGTCTTAGAGCTAAGTATGTCAGTTATTTAGCCAAAACACTATAAGGAAGCATGTGACAAAGTAGATTTTATGGTGTTTGTTTAGGTTCATTGTCTGCTGGATATTGAAATTCAGCACTTGAAACAGGGGAGATAGTAGATCAAGAGCAAGGTCTAGAGTTTGAATCCGGTCATTAAAGACCTCATCCCCAGTACCAATGTATTTACCCTACTGGTCCCAGAGTTGCTGCACCATATTACCAGACCTGATCATTGAACTTCCAGGTCACTGTCAACATTTCCTAGTTAAATATTACCAGGAGTGACCTCAAGTACTTGTGGGGGAGCATTTCCCAAAATACCACTTATTATGAGTTAGCTAGAGCCTTTCAATAAAATAAAAATAATATTGGCTTACAAACTTACATTATTTTCAGGTCAACCTGTAACCCAAAATTTAATTTATATGACTACAAGAATATCCAACCCATATGGCAGAGCATGGCAAGCTACCCGTGTCTTATTTGATATGCCAAATACAAGCAACACCTATAAAACACATTCCCATGACCTGATGGAATGGTTTGAGGCTCTTTATGTTCCTGGAGCAAGCAGATGCCCTTGGGCTCTACTGTCATGAGACAGGACACATGGAGATGTTACTGGTGCCTGCTCGAACAAATCTATGATGAACAGGAAGGCAGTGATACAGTGATACACCACCACACAATTTTTAATCAGTTTTTTTTAATTGTTACTCACTGGTTTACATACTATTAATATTTCTCATGGGCATAATTCTAACACCATGCTCATCACCATTGTATCCTCTGTCTCTCCCAAAGACCCCTGTGTGCCTCTGTTTCAATGTCTAACCACAAACTCAGTTGTGTGGATCAGTTCTTCTGTTATTTTACTTTTTGGTCGTTTGTTTTTACTTTGTTGTATTTCTTTAAATTCCACATGTGACAGCAATCATTCTGCATTTATTCCTTTCTTTCTCACTGACTTCACTCATCACCACACAATTTGCCCCTTTTACCCAATTTACCAACATTCTTTTCCCCTTCCCATCTGTTTACAGTGGTTTTGTTCTGTGGTCACTAAGAGCAGACTATGGAAGGGGGACCATAATTTCAACAGGTGGTGTTTGAAAATTGGACTGCGATATATAAGAGAACACTATTTTATACCAACCACATAAAACAGTTCAAAATGAACTGAGGACAAATTGCTTTTTATGTGTTAGAATCCTTGTTGCTATAATCATTAATATTTTTCTTCTTGATTTTGCAATGGGGGAAAGTGGTTTTCCTAAGCAGTACTCAGGATACCCCAGGTACCATCGCAGAGATTCTAAGTCAATGGGACCTAAAGTTCAATCCAAATGCCTGAAGATGCAGTTTACATCAGGTCCAGTGGTGCCTGGGGATGCTTTGGGAGCCATGAACTGCAGGGGATGAAACGAGAGTCACGCCTATTTTAGGTAAGTGCCTTAACCCTATACTGTCTCTCTGACTCTGATAATTTCTAAGGATTTAAAAGTTTAAACAAAATCATATTGTAGATGTTTTGGTATAGCAACTGTGGTGATCATTTTTATTTTTCTACATTTTTTCAACATTTCAGAGAAATATCCCCTTTTCCCCTTTCACATCAGCAATGACTTACACAGGGTTTGATAGGAAATTTTCTTTTTTTAATCAGTATTTTATTTTACCACTGTGAGATATAGAATCACAAAGATGTTCATTTCTGGGTTTTGGTCATACAGTGTTCTAGCACCCATCCCTTCACCAGTGCCCATTTCCCACCACAAATGACCCAAATTCCCTTCCTTCTCCCTAGCCTGCCTCTATAGCAGGTTCTTTATCTCTTTTCTCTTTCTTTTTTTTCTCTCTCTCTTCCCTCTCTTACACATAGTGGATTGCATTATATACATTTAGAGGTTATCGTGTGTTTCTTTTGCCTATATTCAATGTTCAGTTCTAGGATGATATTAACATTTTTGACAATTATTAGCACACTGTTCCCTTATTTTTCTTATCTAACCTTTGACTAACACACATTTGTGGTAGATTTGGTAGGAAATTTTCATAGACTTAAATCAATTTCTTCCATTTGAGAGAGCACTACAATCATCTCTGAAGTATAGATAGTTTTCTCAATGGTCTCATGTTTGTGTTTAATAAAATATTTTCTGTCTAAATCTAAAGAAAAGATGAAGAATTAGAAATAAATTTTATCCATATTTATGGAAATTTCTATGGATTAATTTGTCACTCTTAAAAGGAAAACCAAAAACCTAAATCATAAGTGGTTGATTTTACTCTTCAGAATTAATTTTGTCTTTCTCCGTAGCCTTGGTTTTTTCAGGAAATTTAATTTGGGCTGAGATTTTTACTTATTAACTCACTTAAATACTCCCAAAGCTATGTAAGGATATGGTAAACTATTTCTTTAAATGACCTCTTTCAGGGAAAGAAATAAAGAACTTGACATAGAGGCAGGCTAGGGGAGGGGAGAGGGAATCGGGGACATTGGTGGTGGGAAATGGACACTGGTGGAGGGATGGGTGCTGGAACACTGTATGACCAAAACCCAAATATGAACAACTTATGAACATCTTTGTAATTGTATATCTCACAGTGGTATAATAAAATACTTAAAAAATGACCTCTTTCAACTTCTTAAGTCAAATTTTCACTGAAACAGACTTTCTGAAAAGACCATGAATTTCTTGCATGTGCCATTCTCTATACTAAAAAGCCCTTTCCCATCTTTATCACCTAATAACCTTCTGCTTAAACTTGAAGAAGAATTGGCCACTTTTTTTTGCAACTTCCTTTGTGGAGAGTTTCTTAACTCTTCACAGTTCAACTTTGCTCTATACCCTTTTGTGTCTGGTAGCTTCTACATCTGTTATAGCACTTGGTGGAACTATTTTCCTCTTATTCATGCCTTTGATAATGCATTGCTTGAAAGGTAAAGATCTTTCTTCCTCATCTCTTTATCCTAAAATCTAAACATAAGACCTAGCTATTCATAGTGTAATTCAGGAGATAAGTATTTTAATTGATGAATCCAAGAGGTGCTACTGTGAGACAATGCCACATTTCTTGTTTTCTTACTGTCATGTCTGTCTTGGGATGATAGACACAGAAGTCTTTGTCATCATGGGGGGCATTTTCAATGCTTAGTGGCTTGGTCAGGGCTTTTCCTGTGATGCTAAATTCTATAGAATCTTAAGGGCCACTGTCATCAGGGAAGGCAGAGCTCTGCAATGTAAGGTGCCTGAGGACCGTGGGTTAGGGCTTGGGATTGAACTCATGGCTTCCCACTTGTTAGGCATGGTTATATAATCTGAGATATCTTTCTGACCAAATAAAGGAATTTCCGGAAATAGTAAGAGGAATTCTCAGAAGTATGTGTTTCTCTGATAGGAAAATGATGGATTAAAATCTTGGAACATACTCCTGTCCTGTAGTCAAACACAGAATTTGAGGCTACATTTGAATTTTATTCCGATACATTCTATTGACTTCCTTTTCAAAGGCCACAATGTATACTGATCTTCTAACTATAGAAGATTTCAATTAGATTATAAAAGAGAAGTTATAACTAGATGCTCTATAAAAACTATAAAGTTTGAATAATGCACAACGAGCCATATTGCATGACAGATGCAAATTTCCTGATGATTCACTGCAGGGACTTCTTGGAGAAGAGTAGCACCTCAATGAAGTCTGAATAGTCTACCATATCTAGCTAGCTGGAGATCTTTCCATCTCTCCTTCCACAAACATACCTGCACAGTCTGAGTGGCTCCCCAGACTCTCCTGACTTCATGGGCATCTGAACTGCTTGCATTGGGGTAAGGCCGAAAGGTAGACTAGTTCGTTTCTGGGAACTATTTTTACCAGATCATTGAAAGACAAGTATTTGTGCTTTCATGTTATTTGAATTATGATTTTTGAGTTTCAACTAACAGAGAGCAATTCTAGGAAATTCCTAATGATTTCCCTCATTATAAATCCTACATTATTTCTAATGTCCTCCTATTTCATATTCCTCCAAAAAGCATATATCCTTGGGACGTTTGGCTTGTTAATCTTAATCCCTATTAAATCCAATACTTTATCTTTAAATCCTCTATTACCTGCACCATTTACAGAAAATCACTGCATGAGACTATAGGGAAACCATTATTTCCACCTATCAGACATTTGATTACTCTATTAACAAATAGTAAACAACAGGTGCTCACGCAGAAAGAGTTTGTCTCAAGCAGTTACATTAGATGATAATATATCTTTCAATGGTTGAATATGGTAATAAAGCTAGAATACTTTCAAAATATGCTATGACCTACTTTTTCCCCCTTTAGTTTTCACTTGACATTTAAGGAGCTTGGTTAAAAAAAAATCCAATACACTTTCACTCTTTTAAGTGGGGATTGTACTTGGGTTCTCTACTGGTGGTTCTGTAGCGCAGGCTGGAGTGGAGGAAAGCCTTAGATTCCCTGCGAGTGGTGATAGAGGGAGGGAAGGCGTGTATCTATTGCTGGGGCCATATCCCTGCTGTTTCACTATTCTTTTAAGACATGTTGCATGTATATGTTAATTTTTTTCAACCTGTCACTAATAGAATAGATGCATCCCTTAAATGAAATAAACCTAAACTATCTGTGTTAGGTTTACCTGTAATTTTGGACGATTTCTGAATTTTTATCTAACTGCTCAGTCGGCACAACATAGACCCCCAACATGTGATTTGGATCTAAACGGTGTTGGATTCAAATTATTGTTGGATGGTTTTTATTTTCTTATTATTGGTCCCTTGTGCTGAAATGGCAGATGAACACTTTCATTGACAGCATGTTTATCTTTGGAAGAATTCCTATTTTCTTACATCAAACTTGAAAGCTGTGCGATCACCAAGGTAAGGTAACACCAGCCCAGCAGGCATATGATTTAAATACACAAGTTTTGCATTTGAAGAACATTTAATATCCTCTTAGCTGCCCTTTGGTAAAAGAGCCTCCTTAAAGCCATCCCCATTCTTTTGTGCTTCTGCAAGGATTGAATAAAAGAAAATAAAGAGGATTCCTCCAACTCTGAACTTCAATCTTGGAGAGTTAGATGGAAGTACAATATATTAACACCTCTTTCTTTCTCTTTTCTCTCTCTCTCTTTTCTCTCTCTCTTTCTCTCATACAAAAGAGCCCAAAAGGAAAATCTATGGAAAATAACTAAGTGTTCATCTGTTAGCATTTTACTGCTCAGGTACTACTAATACAAATTCAAAAAATGCTAATAAACTCTGAAATTTCCCAGTAGGGGAGTAATGGAACACTTTTCAAAAAGGCACTTTCAGTTAATGACTAAGGCATTTTTTGCTAACAGCAATTTTGGCTTCTTATCCCAGGTGGAGAAAAATGCATTAAACAGGAGATTAAAGTGTCCTTTCAACTGCTTGGTAATGCCAGCTGCTGCTGCAGGCTAAGGCATCCATGAAGTGGCATTTAGTTGATGGTGGTTCTGTTCCAGGGATGGAGCAAGGATAAAAATCCTCCAGGATGGGGGTCTCTTTAAATATGCTCTATATGCACAAATAGCAAGTGTAGGAGCTGGGCTAGGACGGTAAACTGTACAATCTGTTCATTGCGTTTTGGTTGCTAATTAAGAGGTGACATGCAGTATGAATGCACAGAACCTGTTGAAATTCTGTCAGGCTCTGTCTTTGCTTTCACATGTTTGAATGCTATTTAATAAGGCATCTTAATTGAAAGCAGAAAAATATGTAAAAGCAGCGGACAAATATGTTGGATTAGGATTCTGCGACAATGTGTGTGTGTGTTCATGATTTCTAACCCCTTGGTGCTTCTCTTAAAGACAGCTACTTTACTTCATAAGCACAATATGCAAATTCCATGATTTTCTTCTTGCTGTGGGGGATAGAGCTGGAGTGGAAAGTTGGAAACAGAACTTGCAAACACAAATGTGAACTTAACAGTGACTCTGACATAAAGGAAAAATGATTTCTTTTGCCAAGAAATACCGTTTTTATGGGGAGTGTTTAAAGCAAAGAAGATGGAAAAAAGGGAGGGCCATCTAACCATGTATTGTATGTGTGTTTTTATAGCTAATGCATATTTTCTCTCAGCCTTTCCTTAGGAGATGAAGCCAGATTAATACCAAACTTTTATTTTTTCAAATTGGCTTCATAGAATCAACAAACTAAAAAAGTAAAAGATATAGCAAGAGCCAAAGCCATTGTTTTTTGTGAACCTGGTAACGCACGAAACAAAAATGGACTGAAGTTGAGCAGGAGGGTAAAAGCAACTTAACGAAGAAGCCTATCTTTATAACGTTGGTTTCCCATTTCTTGGTAAGGGTGACTGGGTTAAAAATACATGAAAAACTTTGACTTTTTGCTTCTTGGTTTTTCTGAGCCCAACCTGCATCTGGTCAGAGCTAACTCCTGGCTCTGACTTCAGGGATTACTCCTGGAAGGGCACAAGAGATCATATGTAGTCCAAGGGATCACACCCAGGTCAGCGGGGAAACACCTACTTACTGTGCTCTTTCAGACCTCAAACACGATGGACTTGCCTGTCAGGTAGAGATATTTGTTAAATCTTTTGTACTTATTATTCAATTCTTGGAAGACTGGTGATGATAGCCTTTCTCCTTAAAATTTTAATCACCTTTGCTCCTATCTTGGGTAAAATTATTAAATTTGTTTACTTTTGCTAACTAAATATTCTTACTTTAAACCTTCAAATAACAGGTAAAAGTGGGCCAGTTTTAAATAAGTGATATGTATCCATTTTAACAATATCGTAGTGATTAGGTGTGGTTTGAGTTTGAAGGATCCAGTTCATTTATTTTTCTATCTTTCTCACCATCCTGTTTCATGGTTTATTCTTCTCACAGAATTGGTTACAACTTCCTCACTTGATGCTCAGACATACACTCCTTAAACTTCAGCAATATATAAGTCAGAAAAACACACAAACTACTATACCTAGGCAGGAAATTAATCTGGAACATTTGTCTTTATTTTTAGATACATAAACCATCTGTGCTTTATATATTGCCTGAATCTGAACATAGTCTACGGAAGCTCTGACAATACAACTTTGAAAATAGATATCTGTTATTGCATAAGGCACTTAGAGATAATTTCAACAGAATCAGCAAATCAGTTATTCAAATTGGTTTGTAATGTGTTACCAATAGCAATAGGTCTTAATTTGAACCTTCAGCATGAGGCTCAGAATTTAGAGAAAAGGAAGACTAAAAAATGTACTGTTTTGGGTGAGACTGGAGATATGGGGCAAGGGAAGGAGGAATAATGAATAAGGCTCTCTTTGGAGATTTTATCTAGTTTTTTAGAATCCAGACTTTTTTTTAATAAAGGTATGATATAGATGATGTGCATTTGTCATATACATGCAATAAACTTTCATGTTGTTAGTAATTTTTATTTCAATAGCTTGTCATCATGAAAACAGTCTTTTATTAATGTTGAGCATAAAATTTTCAAGAAATATTGTACCCAGGGCATTTAAAATTATGAAGTATTGTTCTCGGGTTAAAACCAGTATGAGCTGAGAGGATCCCCAGGCAATGCTGAAACAGTATTCTACTATACTTGTTCTGTAAAGCAATTCATACTGAGATACGTGTGAAAATCTTTCACATGTAAGTACAAATAATAGTATACTTGAGATTTCAGATTCTGAGCACTAAGAAAATAAAAATGATACTAATGCCCTTAAGTATAAGTCATTTTTTATTATTGCTTACTATAAGAATTTAGTTATCCTTGGTAAAAAGTTCAAAACATAGCAATTACATGTTCTTACAGATTATTGGTGACTCCAACAAAACTTTGTATGACATGCCCCCAGATTTTATAACTGAAATTAATCTATTTACCCTGTAATTACTTGCTATGAAAATGTACATCAATAGATGATTGACTGTGGTCATTTCCATTTAATTAAATGGTCAGTGTTGACACATAAACACACTTTTAATGTAATGATAATATTTGTTTCTATAACCACACAGGTAGTGTAGTATCCAAGAAAAATTTATTTTTTTCTGTTCACACTGAGATACACAACAGGAACTTGGTGTCATAGATATAAAGCATCAAATTTACCCTCAGGAAAAATATATATAGTGGACATTTGTTAATAACAGTAATGCATGATAAATATGCAAAAAAATTTATATACAAATCATTCATGATGTCTGAATTTATTGAGCTAGGCAATAATGAATTTTATGAAATCATCCTATTAAATCTCACTCAGTTACCAAATTTATATAAAAATAACTTTTTATATTATGTTCTTATGTGTCTAAACAGCAAAAAACAGAAGAGCAGAGATAGATATAATTAATTTTTTTTACTCCGGTCCTAAGAGAGTTTGTTAGAATACAGTGGTAGAAAGAACTAAAAAAGTCGGGGCCGGAGCTATAGCCCAGCTGGTAGAGCGCCTGCCTTGCACGCTGGCTGGCCTGTGCCGCCCGGGTTCGATCCCCGGCGCTCCCATATGGTCCCCCCGAGCACCGCCAGGAGTAATTCCTGAGTGCAGAGCCAGGAGTAACCCCCTGAGCATTGCCGGGTGTGACCCAAAAAAGCAAAAAAAAAAAAAAAAGAACTAAAAAGTCAAAGTGTCAGATGACTTACGTGGCCGAAGTAAGCAGGCTAATAAACGATATGAAATTAGGAGTCAGTAGAAACAAAGTGGAAGATAGGTTTAAGCTTCAAATATTGACAATCACAGAACTGAACATTTACACTTTAGCTCAGCTTTACTCTTTCAGCTTTATTCTTTTTTATAGGGTTTGTTATTATTATTTTTGTAGGGTTTATTAATAGTGTCCTTCAAAAGAGTCAATAATTATCCCACTGTCCACTCAAAAATATTTACTTCAAATATTCCATCTCTTTAACTGCAAGGAAGAACACATATTACTTTAAATATATATTATTGGATATATTTCCTGGAATAAAAGCACACTTGCCAAAGAATATTATAGCTAAGTTCAGTACAACGGTTTGCAATATTTGAATGCTAGATCACGATCCGATCACGATCTTCCCGTTAATCATCTATTTCTCGGGCACCAGTAACATCTCCTATTTTTAGAGCAAAGGGCACGGCTTGCTACGGAACATAAGAGCCCCAAACCATTATATTGGTCTGGAATGACCCAATATATTGTTACTGGCTTTGGATGTCAAATACAACACGAAGCTTGGCTTGCCGTGGAGGCATATATTTAAACACCTCCAAATAAAGCATTTATTGATGAACCGCGCGCGCCGGGCTGTGATGGTCTGCTGGGTGGAGTTCTGAAGAGAGGGAGTCCGATGTGGAAAATGGCACCCTGGAGTGGGGGGGGTCGTCTGGCCTGTTGTGAGGTTCGCCGGGTGGGCTAGAACCCACTGCTCCCACTGCCTCAACGGCTGGGCCGGGAGCGCCCTCTCCCATGGCTAGTCTTGGCGAGGAAAAGCGCGTCGATGGCTGCCGAAAGTCCATGTGGAAATGGCGACCCTGGAGGTCTGGGTGGGTCCCCCCGCCCCCCCCCCCCACCCACTGCCGGGGGTCGGCCGGCCCCCACCCCTCCCGCTGCCTTACGGGCCGGGAGAGCAAGCTTTGCCCCTGCTAAGAGTCCATTTGAATGCTAGCAAGCTCTTAATTCAAAATATTTACAAAAATGAAGATGTAATTTAATATGAAGGCGACTACAGGGGACCATTCTCATTTGGGGGGGTTTTAGGGCCATACCTGGTGATATTCAGGTCTTTCTCCTGGCTCTGTACCCAGAGATGATTCCTGGAAGGCTAGTGGGACCATCTAGTGTACCAGGGATGGAATCCAGGTCAGTCATGTGCACAGCAAGTGCTTGACTTGCTATACTGTCTCTCTGAAACACAGGACCTTTATTTCACAGCAAAAAAATATTCTTTGAATAAATTTTAGCAAAGATACAGAAAATAGGGATGCTCAGGACAAGCGGGTCGCTAGACACTCCTCATTCCTCTTCAAACTGATTAGGATGGAGAAATACATTTTACACTCAGACTTTGGCCTTCTTTGTCATATAGGAAGTGTCTCCTTGCCTTAATGAGTTGTGGTTTAATTCTTAAGTAATGGGATGCTCCTGGCGATCAGTCCTGGTAGGTAATTCCCAGTTCCTGAAATGGGTGGGGAATGAGACATGAGACATGGCAGAACAGCCCTTCACTGTCACCCCCATTAATTTTCTGTGGCTTCACCTCCTTTCTGTACGGTTCTTGTAGCTCTCAAAAAAATCCCTTAGAATTAATATAGATCTCAAAATATTATATGAAGAAATGTAGGTCATGAAACTTTCAAGCCTGATAGAAATAGTTAATGCTCATTTATGCAATGACCTATGTTGTTTAATTTATTTATAACTTCTAAATGTTATAACATTCTTTTAAAACTTATCTCCTGTCAGTTTTCTTACAGTGCCCCAGGGAAAATTTGAAACTTGAAAGTTCCAACATTTTGAATTTATCAAAGTGAAAGAATTTCTCAGATTCTTTTTGCAGTGGGTTTCATGGATTTTTACATTGCAGAGTTAATATAACTAAAAAAAAAAAATCCTTCAATAAAAAAGAAAAATCACCTCTAGGCTGAGACCATATTTGGAGAGCTTCTGCTCCAAAGCAATTTTGAGGCTATTTACATAAGAGGAGGAACTGGAATTCATAACTAAAATTATTTAAATGACAGAATTTGCTAAACTCGATGCTATGATAATGTCTGATGAATATACACATTTTCTTGCAGATAAAAAATCTCATCTGGTTAAAATTATCAAGTTTATAGTTAAATAGACTTAGTTTGCAGAATTTTTTAAGGACTTCTGATGATTGAACGCTGAATATTTCTTTAAAGAAAGATCTTTTTTCTTAATTAAAAGTAACTGATAAAATGAGCAAGGGCGGAGCTCACTATTATAGTCACCTAGCCATTATTGAAGCATTCAGAGCCAAAAGAAAATATTGTAGTGAGACCATGCTGCAGTATTTAGAAAAAATAGCACTCTTTACTTACTAAATCACCTGCATGCCTGTTTGTTTAATATGCCTTTTAATAAACCTATAAATACTTTAAGGTTCTAACTTCCTTCAAATTTAGCAGCAGGTCTAACTGAACACCCAGTAGCCTAGAAATTTAACACATATTTGAATGATTGGTACTCAGAATTTAGTAGATCATGTTGTCAGATTTTTTTTCATACACTCATATCTATAGGGATCTGTTACCTTCATTGATTATTATTTAATTAAACAAGAACATATAGGCAAATTGCATCTGACATGGAGTTTGAATGCACAATTTGTTACTGTCACAGGGCAAAATCAGTGAGAGAGTGTTTATGTAGCTACAGGCTATAGAAAATATACCTTTTTTAAAAGTAAGATTTCACCTTTGGTTATTGCAATCCACAATGTGTAAGAGAAGAAGAGAGAGAGAGAGATGAGAGAGAGAGAGCACAAAGAAATAAAGAACCTGCCATAGAGACAGGCTAGGGAGAGGGGAGGGAATTTGGGACATTGGTGGTGGAAATGGGCACTGGTGAAGGGATGGGTGCTGAAACACTGTATGACCGAAACCCAGACATGAATATCTTTGTAATTGTCTATCTCACAGGGGTATAATAAAATATTTTTTAAAAATAGAAATAAATAAATACATAAATAGAAATAAATAAAAAGTAATGTTTGGGCAGAAGTATTTTGTTAGTTGTCTTTCTATTTTTTCCCCTCTGTAATTGTATGATTTTGTTGTTTTGAGATAACAGCTTGGTGAGGAAATTAAACTGTACAGCAATTTTGTCCATCTACATTTTGTGGCATTTGCTATTTTGTTTTATTGTTCATATTTGTATCTTTTTTTTTTTTTTGCATTTTGGGTCACACCCGGAGACGCTCAGGGGTTTCTCCTGGCTCTGCACTCAGGAATTACTCCTGGCGGTGCTCGGGGGACCATATAGGATGCCGGGTATCAAACCCTGGCAGGCGTAGGCCAGCCGCTTACAAAGCAAACGCCCTACCCACTGGGCTATCGCCTCCAGCCCCCATATTTGTGTTTAAGACATTTATACACATAAACAAATAGTTTGAAGTACAGGCTAGTTTCCTAATAATGAAGAATGTGTTTTCTCACTAAAATGCCAATATATGCAGTTTTCTCACCCCCAGCTCTCACCAACCAGCTCAGTGCTCTATTACAGGGTTTGCCTCCAGAACTCATATTGGTGACCTGCTTTCTTCCCACTGCTGGTTGAACTTGGTGCCTGTTCCATACTTAATGCTTTGAAGATCTCTGATCTTTCCTCCACTGTGCATCTCCTGGCCCGGTTCACCGACAGGCTTAGTTGGATCTCATAATCCTCAATTAGTTAATAGCACAAGGACTCAGGACTCCGGTATTTGAAGGTCCCACTAAGGTCCTGGCTAGTGGTTCTTCTGGTTCCCATTTCCAGGGGGACCCATGTACTCTTCTGAAAGAGAAAGAAGGTAGAACTTGTATTAAATAAGCATAAAGGTAGTTGATAGTCAAGAAGCTGAACAGCAAGAGTGGACAACTGCTTCCTCCCTTATCATGGCCAGAATGCATATGCCTGCTCTTAAAGAGGAAGATGGGATGTCACTTGCCCAAGGAATCTTTTCCTTATCTTCCCAGTTAGGCCAAATACCTCTACTATTCATGGCTCTCAGATCCTTCTGTGGCAATCCTTGAACAGCTGCAAATTTACATTTCTTTGTGTGTTTATGTAATTCATATCTAATGTACTACGAATTTGTGGGCTCACCAGAAAAAACTCAGATTTGATTATGCTACAGTCTATCCTCCTACTCTGTACATTGGGTGGCTAATATTTGTAGTGAATGAAGGAGATCTTTATAATGTCATAACTTTCCCCTAAAACTGGAAAACCAATAAACTTACGCTCAATGAACATTTGAGTCTTAATACGTATCTAGAAGCTGCTTAGGAAAGTGTGCATTAGTTATGATTCGTATAGAAAAATTTATAATGAATTTCTGTGAAAATTATATGATTCCATATGCCTTGAAACATTATTTTGCCTTACAAAAACGATTATACCCTGCCTAATGATATGTTAGTGTTTAAATTGAAAAGTTTTGGGTAATAACTGACTTTTGAAAGAGATGGATATAGAAGTTGAAATTAGAGACTAAACAACTTTATTTTTCTATCTCTGACGCTGTTCTTGTTTCATACTCTTGATCTTTCCCCAAAACCCTTACTCAAAGTTCCAGGCCTAATTGCCAAGATGAAGACTATGTCAGTGAAATACATAGGAAAAATATAAAAGTCTATTTGTCCCTCTCGTCACAACTCCACCCAGCAGACCAGACTATCACAGCCCCGCTCTCGTGGCCGCTAGCAGCTGCGCGGTTCATCAATAAATGCTTTATTTAGAGGTGACTACAAGAGTATGCCATGCGCACGGCAAGCCTGGCAAGCTGCTCATGTCGTATTTGATATGCTAAATACCAGTAACATTTATATTAGGTCATTACCATGACCTAATATAATGGTTTGAGGCTCTTTATGTTCCTGGAGCAAGTGGATGCCTTTGGGTTTTACTAGCATGAGACAGGACATATGGAGATATTACTGGTGCCCGCTCTAGCAAATAGATGATGAATGGGAAGATAGTGATAGTGACGAAAGTATAGTAACAGAAATGCTAGGTTGAAATCTTTTCACTAAAATACATTAATCAGTTATTCAGCAAGAAACCTCACAAAGACCCATAGGCCTTGACTGTTGACAAACAGAATAGTGATTCTCTATTGAGCTGCTAATAACAAAAGCAGAATTAAATTAAGAAGAATCAAGATAAGTAAAGCAAAAATAAAGGAGAAAAGATGTTGAAATTTGTTATAATACAGTGATTTTTCTAATTAGAAAACAGCAAGATTATTAGGCATTTCCATTCATTTTAATGATTGTTTATTTTACTCTTAATGTATCCTTTCATTTTTTTCACTTAAGTAGTACACAGCTACTGACTGCTTTAAGTAATATACCAGTTTGGGGGAATAAATAAGTCTATAACATGTAGCCATGACTTTTATCTTTTGTTTGTTTCCTTTCATACATAGAATAAACTAGATGACCCTATGTCAACTAATATATGTCTATATTCAACCAGTAAATATATACAAAGTCATATATTTGTTGGTTGAATATAAACAAAATTATTGTGATATAAATATATATATACATCTGTGAACATATGCACACACATATATTCACGCACAGCATCCTGACAATCTTTGAATAAATGTGTATATATATATATATATATGAGAGAGAGAGAGAGAGAGATGTATGTAAAACATTTTATTATGAGTGACAAAGTGGAGTTTCACAGAGATGGTCACCAGGCAGAAGGGAGTCCTTCAATGTTAGCCGCCTGAGAGAAGGAAAAAACTGTAAGTCACCACTGAGCATTTTGGACAGGCAAGTCCTTTAATGTAAATGGCACTTGCAGTGAGTTACAGTAAGGTGGCCAAGCAGGTGAACAGAAATCACTGAGTGATTGCTGATATTAACTTGTACAGCGTGGAATGTTTTTCAGAAAAACTTGGTATCTAAAGCATAGTCGGAACTCTGCATTTTAAAAAAGTCGACTTTTGGACTTTTGGAACAATATGTAAGATAGCTGATATGAAAACAGGTGTGCTGTCTTAAGATTAGCACCAGGGTAACTGGTTTCAAGATGGATTCAGCAAAGTTATGTCAGGGAACTGAAGAGGATAGTGGTGTAATAAATGGTGGGTGAACTGGTATCATTCATTATGTCTGAGGGCAGGGAAGTATTGTCAAGGAAAGATAGGAAAGGCTATGTAGTCAAATTGCTGAATTGAAAATAACTGTGTGAAATCAGGAAAAGCCCAGCAAAGAGATGTAGGCAGTGATACTTAAATGTATGTGTCATTAACTAACTGTGTTATAGTGATATAGAGGACGTAGAAAGAAAAGAGTAATCCAAGAACAAATACTAGGGGTAAGTAATTGTGTGCATATGCAAAATTAGAAATAAAGAACATGATGCCTAAAGAATGATCCTCTGTGTCCAGTGATAAATGATGGGGCAAAGAATGGTTTGAAAGTAATCCATTAATACTTGAGTATCCAATGATAATATTTAAAATAAAATATCACCTGATCAAACTCTGATCACCTTGGGATAATAGTGCTGAGATCATGACTTTTTGGAAGCAAACAGGGCAAGTTTTGCAATTCACAAAGAAAAAATAATGTTGTTGCTATTTTGAACGATGAAAAGAAATGTGACCATTTATGAATATAATTGATTCATCTCTGAATCAACTTTCTGATTTCTGAAACAGATTCACTAGGGACTCTAGTGAATCTGTGTTTCCTTCACAGTTCACTCTTTGAGGGAATAGAGGGACAATGCATGGGATAGTGGTGCATGCCTGTCATGTGGGGGTGCATAGTTTAGTCCCTGGTACCAAATCACCTAGAGAGATGGCTCTGGAAACCCCTGACCACCTCTAAGATGGGCCTGGTGGTTCTCAGTACCACAGGACTTGAATAACACCATATGTTCAGGTCTTCGAACTGAACTGTAAATCTGATTAGCCCGGTATTGTGAGGAATTAAGCCTTCCCCCAAATCTCTTCCAGAATCTTGTCTTAAAGCACTTCTGTTTCCTTGTGTTTTCCTAATAAATTATATGATGGTAATTAAAATAACCCTTTAAATTTGGGGGGCTAGAATTTGAGAGATATTGCTTAAGAATTTATAAACAGGATCTATTATTGAATAGTATTAAATATTTAGAATCTTTTATATGAGTCATACAACATTAAATAATTTTTGTCTCATAAACTATTTCCATGGTATCTGGGCACTCATCAGGAGACTGCGTTTTTATTATATCTATAACTTCAATGTCAAGGCACGTCACCATATACAATGAAAATGAACCTATTCCTGCCATATGTCTGTGGAAAATCCAAAGAGATTAGGAGAGATTTGTGAATCTCTCCGGGCTTTATAATGTCTGCTTCCAAGCTTCTGCTGCACCAGTTTAGTTTAGATTCTGTCCCACAAATTAACAGGCTAATATCATCTCTGTCTTTCTATTTCCTACACACTACAACTGCAGTACCATTGTCTCTTTGTGTGCTGTAGGGTTTGCTGAATTTTGATACAGATGTAAAAAGTGTCAAACATTCTTATATTTTAATTCTGGAAAGAGAAGCTGAACATGAATAGCACATAGAAAACTTATATTTAAGCAATGTAGTGGGAGAAATCAAGGGATATACTTAAAAAATAGACACCCAGTGAACAAGGTAGCTGATGAAGTCTTCTCAATACAGATAACACCTCACTCTCACAAATCTTATTAGTTTATACTATGAAGATCTCCAATGTTACAAATGAAGAAAGTGAACGAGCAGGCTAGGTGGAGCTAGAAGAGTAGATTTAGCATCTCATTTTATGTTCCACCAATTGGCAAAAACTACTTGTGAGTCATAACATGGGTCTGAGCAAAACAAGTAACCTTACATTGGGCTTATGATTCTTCCAATCTGTTTCCTGATTCTTCTCACGTTATTGATTTGGCATAACTAAATGGTTATCCCTTTTATGAATTTTTTCAGAATTTTATCCTTCGAATTTCCAAGTTATGTACTTTTTTTCTGATCACCCCAGTGATGGCAAAATTTTAAAAAAGATCCATAAAAAAGCTGTAACATAATTTTTTCTTGACAAATTGTCTTGAATTTTCCATTGGAGTTTCTTATGTATAGAACCACCTCAAGAGATGGCTCTGGTGAGATTTACACCTGAAATGTAAACTTCTTTTAGAATAGAGAGGAAATTTTCTAGGAGCAATAGCTATTGTACATCTACTTCTTCCTCCTCTTTGTAAAAAAGCTAACAACAATATGTCATTTAAAAGATCAGGATGAAACCCAATTGAGTTTTGCAAACATAACTCTCTTTTCCTAAATCTATTGTCATATTAAATAAATATTATGAATTAACAGTCATTGACATCTAATGATAGATCATCTGAGAAGATAATCACCCATGCACCAGCAAAACCATGTAGGGCAAAGTTAAGAGATTAATATATTTTCTCTTATATGGATTTGAAATAATAAATATATGGAATAAATAATCCCTTTTCTTTGGATTTATAGTCAAGTGGGAGATGTCGAAAAGTAATCAGACAATTATGTCACACTGGTATATAGTACCTGTTTGCCTGGTAACTCTTGTTTCCTATTTTCCAGATGTGTTTCCTAGAATGTCACACTTTATTTTTATGATTTCTGATTGGAATTTTCTAAGTCATCAATTAATTTTGCCTAATAGTTCATGTTTGCTGTGAATTTTAAAACTCTTTGGAGCTGGAGAGGTAGTTGAGGGTTAAGTTTATGCTGTGCATACACTTGATCCCTTTTCAAACTTTGGCTCCACATGGAACTCCTGAGCTTCTCTGGCAAAGCTTGGAAGACCCCCCAAACAAACAATAGTCTGCTCTATATTAGGTAACTTTAGAAATGACTTCCAGTAGACCCACCCCCCCCCCCCCCCCCGACCCACCTTTGAATATTCATGTTGCTGTGTGATCCTCTCCTCTAAGTATGGACTGATGGACTGAACTGACTTGTATATAGCAAAAAAGAATATGGCAATGTAAGTGGCATGCCACTTCTAATAGAGTTATGAAGGGCCTTGACTTCCACCATACACCTTCTCTTCATCTTGTTTCATGTGTTTTCACTGCTGAAGTCAACTCCCCTTATTGGAGTTCGTGAATGGCTCATGTAGCAAAGCAGTGAAGGCAACCAGGTGTCAGCGGAAGCTAAGACACATCACTGAATCCTGCCAACAGCCAGCTGCTATTGGGCCAGAGGCTATGTCTTCTGTACTCATGGTTTAATGCTGGATTTGTGCTCAGGGATCACTCCTGGTAGTACTACGGAGTTCTATCTGTGGTGCCAGGGATCTGACTCAGGCCAGCAGTATACAGGGCCAGTACCTATCTGCTGTTCTAGATAGGCCTTTCTTGGCCCACAGACTATGAAATAATAAACGTATTTTTTGAGGCATATTTTGTGGAGGTATTCCTCTGAGACTTTCACTAGTACTTTTGTTTTTTGAGGGCAGTAATTTACCAAGTAGGACTAGATGACTGACACAGTTGGTGTATTGTATATGTATTATGTGAACATGGGCTAAACGTATAATCATCTGATCTCACTTTCAAGATCTTTTATACTTCTCCCTTAGAAGTACTTTCCTTTAATTTCACACCTTCTTTTTTTTTTTACCTACATGCTTATTTTTTTTTTTTTTTCCCCGTACCCCCACCACCTCGCGCCGGCACCGCAACAGCACGGCCCAAGGCAAAGCCCACCCGCGGGCTATCGCCCGGCCCACATCTATTCATTTTCAACTCTCTAAATTGCCACCATGGCTTTGAAGATGATTTCTCATTAATCATACAGAACAAAGATTTGGGCCATCACTGTAGGAACATTTAAAATACACTACAAACAAAAGAATGAACTCCTCCCTCACCATAAGAGGGGACTCAAAAACTCAGAAAATAATTATTGGGGCTACAGAGGGTAGGGCGCTGCTTTCCGTACACACACTGACCAGGGTTTGATGCCTAGAATCATTTATAGGCTCCCAAACCCCACCAATAGTTTGAGCAAAGAGCCAGGAGTAAGTCCTGAATACTTATGGTCACTCCCCCAAAAAACATTTCAAAAAACAACAAAGAAAATATTCTTTTTGTTTGTTTGCTTCTGTTTTGTTTGCTTTGTTGGGGGCTGAGACCCAGTAGTGCTCAGCGTTTGTTCCTGACTGAGCTTATGGATAACTTCTGATGGTGCTCAAGCTGCGGATGGAACTGGGGTGGCCATATGCAAGGCAAGCACCTTAACCCCCTGTACTCTCTCTGGGCCAAAGAACTCTTAAGTTCTTGAAGATGGTGCGTGGTGCTACCAATCTTTCTTTCCTAGGCAACATCAGTAGCTAACTTACTGATCTTCCATACTTCAGTCTGTTTCTCCCCCAGTGTAAGTCAGGAATTTTTCCAAAATTCAAATGTTCTCATTAACATCTTCTCACAGCACCCTTCGATCAGACAACAAACAGTCCTTAAAATACTTGAAGTCTTACTAGTCATTGTACAGGAGAGATTTCTTCAGGACGCATCATATATCTGAAAGGTGTGACAAATGCTTTCTTCTCCAGCCTGTTGCTCTCTGTTTTCTTCTCCCTTCTATCTGGCTACCTTAGCTTCTCACCTGTGCTTCCTTCCATCAAGAACATGTTTCTCCCTCTGTTTTCTGCTCTAAGAATATTCTCTGTACAGCTTCTCACTAAAATTTCTTAATTCAATATTTTTATTATCACATATCACCATAAAACTATCCTAGATGGGGGGCTTGAGCAATGGTACCGTGGGTTGGGCCTGGCATGTGGCCACCCTGTGTTAGTTCCCTGCATTCCTATATGGTCCCCTGAGCACCGCCAGGAAATAGTCCTGATTGTAGAACCAGGAGTGACAGAACTGGGTGTGTCACAGTAAGCAGAACTGGGTGTGACCCAAAAAAAAAAAAAAATAAAACGAAAGAAAAAATTATCCTAGTCTGCATCCCAATCACAATGGAAACCTTTCCTGGTTTCTATTTATATAGCCAGTACTAGATTACAAGTGGCTTGTAAGTGCCATGTAATTTGTTTTCTCATCAACTTGTCATAAGACCCAATGTTAGTAAGTGCATGATAAATGTACTTTGATAATGAATTAGACAACACCCAATTATTATTTTTAATAATTCATGCTACTTCAAAAAATAAAATAGAATTTAAGTGGAGTATTAATCTTTTGTATCTAGTAAAGAGAACAAAGCCCACTGAAGATTCAAAGATACATACCAAGTTTTGAAACCTTACAACATAGGTACATTATAAACCTATGAAGTATACATTACTCTAAATTTTATCATGCATCTATGTACAAAATTTTATTTTACATATTCTATGTACAAAATTTTATCTGACATATTCATTTTATCTGGTTTATGGGCCACATTCAGTGGTGCTCAGGGAACACTCCTGGTGGAACTTGGGGGACTGTATGGGGTCCTGGGGCTTGAAGCCAGATTGACTTGTGCAAGGCAAATGCCCTACTAGTTATACTATCATTCTCGCTCCTTGATATTGATATTAAGCTTTTAAATGTCTATGTTCTTTTGATAAAAGCTGATGAAGTGTTATCAGTCAATTCACATAGAAAATCAAATATTTGGTTAACAATTGGCTAATAACTAATATATTCCTTCAAGTCAGACTCTTCTGCAGCATAACATTTAGAAAGTACTATCATTGCTAGAAACAAAAAGGCAAAGGCCCATTCAAACCATATACCAGAGAGTGCTCAGAAGTTGTTCTCTTCTACATGTAGTTATACTGAATTTTAGTTTATACTTTTCATTAGAATTAGGTCTATAGTATTTTTAAAATATTTGTTCCACTGATTAGTTTCTCTTCAGAACTAATTTTTAAAATAATGCTCAATGCCTTTGCAATAGTGAGTTCTATCAATTTTCCCCCATTTTTTCCTTATTTATACTCTGTAGATAAATATATATATGTATGAGATTTATATATTTGAGACAGACCTTGAAACATAACGTGTCTTTATATAGCTGTGATCCACCCACTCAGAAGAAAACAATTCATGAACATGGAGTTTAAAATATATCATAAAATTCACGCTTCATGCTGTGCCAATTTAACACAAACATGCCGCATCCCTTGCATTAATAACCAAAGATGATGACTGATAGTTCATAAGATTTCAACTTAAAATTGTTTACAGAACAGAAAATAATCTGAGAAATGAAATTTACATGTGCAGAGGAACCATATCTACGCTTATACACAGACATTTGATATAATTTCATGAATTATATTTGTGCTTGTTTATAATAAATTATGTATTATTAATTATGGACATGAGTTAGTCTATTTTAGTTTGTCCCATGCTTCAAATGGACTAGAACATCATTTTACATTTTCTTATAGAATTTCATTTGAAAAAATATGTAGATGATATTCAAAGGATAATAAAGAAATTCTATTTAATTCCAACTGCCCATAAAATATCTCTTATCCATCAAATCAGTGGTTTGTGAGATTATTTAGGATACTTAAAAAAAGGTGATTTGGGGTCAGAGAGTTAGTACAGGGGCAAGACTGAGCAGAGTTTGGTCCCCACCACTCAAGTACTATCAGGAATGATCACTAAATACAGAGCTAGAGTGAAGCCCTGAGAACTACTTGTATGTGCCCTTCCCCGACAAAAAATAACAAAAACTAATTTTTAAAAAAACTGAAAACAATGTTAACATTCTATAAATTAATAAAATCAATGTAGAAAATTATGAAATCTGACAAGCTACTTTTAATCAACCTGAAGAGAAAAATCTGCATATAAAATATATAATAATCAATACAGTATATGCATTTTATATGACCTATCATTCATCAAACAAAATATGAAGAGAAACTAAATTATATGTAATTTTTACTAGTTTCTGAATTAGTTACCAATTTAAGTCATAAAATAGAATCACGTTGCTCTATTAGCATTTAATTGTTATAAATTTTTATTTAATTTGTATTAATTTTATAAAGTTTATTGTAAATGTTCTATAGATTTTATATTCAGGAAATGTTGCTCAATTAAATGGACAGAATCTTCAAGAAATTTTTAGAAATTTTGAATTTCTGATGCTAAAGATGTTCAGTTAGTTATTTACCAAATCTTATGTCATGTTTCATAAACATTAACCCTACTTTTTTATTTAAATATTCAAAGATCTCATTCTATTAATGAATTAGAAAGAAAAATATAATGTCATAGAGAGAAAAACTGTAAATGATAGCAAAGACTAAAATAACGTAATTAATAATCTCTGACCTTAGGAAAACTTGCAGCAATTTTATATGATCAGAGCTAAAACAAACAAAATATAATATTTGAATAATAACCAAAGTCAGTACAAACAAGGGCCAGCTGGACTGGTCCATGGTAGGCAGCCTGCCACAAAGTGGGAGGAGGAGTGAAGTTAGGACAGGAAGGGGCCACTAGGGAACTGGTAATTGGAATTAACTCTCTGGACAAGAACTGAGTGCTAAGTGCTGAAGAACTGAGTGCTGAAAGGAGGTAAAGTGATATACATGGCATGCCTCAGTGACAGTACAGGAAGCCACAGTGCCTAAAAAGGTAAAGAAAAGAGAGAAAGAATAAAAGTGTCTACTAATGAGGAAGAATACAGGGGGACATTGGTGATTGGACATGTTCACTGGTGAAGGTATGGGTGTTGGAACATTCATGAAAACTCAATCAACAACGTTGTAACTGTATTTCTCATAGTGACCCAATTAAAAAATAAAAAAGAGAAATTAGCCAGAGTCATGAATACGTGAATACAGTGGGTAGGGCACCTGCTTTGCATGTAGCCAACCCAGATCTAATCCCCGGCATCCCATATAGTCCCTGTAGCTCCTCCAGGTATACCAATTCCTGAGCTCAGAGGTAGGAATAATCTCTGAGCATTGTGGAATGTGAATGAACCCTAGGAGCTGTGTTGGACTCAGCCAGTGGCTGGCTGAGCCATTTACTGCCCTCCAGAACTCCATGGGCTGCTCCATGTGGAGCTGAGTGGCACAGTGGTGGGTTTGGAGTGACTCTGTTCTGGTGTTGCTGGCCAGCCCCTAGCCGAGTCCAACATAGCTCCTAGGGTTTACTCACACATGCAGGGAGGCCACGCTGGCAGAACTTGGAGCAGGGATTTGAGCTACTCCTCCCATTCCTCTACCTCCATGTCGGCAGGCATGGCTGCAAGCTCCCAGCCACCACAGCCAGCAACACCAGAAGAGAAACACTATAGACCTACAGCTGCTCCAACAGTCTTAGACAGTAATGGAAGTAGGACCAGGTCCTCCCCAGGATCTTTCACATTTATACACTGTATACAGTTCTAGAGGGTTCCTAGCCCTGCCTGTCATCCCTATAGCAAGAAGCCAGAAGAACCCCCACACCATGAAGGCAGTCATTCTCAACATCTGAAACTCCACAGCTCCTCAGAACTCAACCCAAGAGAAAAGTGGATCTCTCCTCATTGTGGTTCATCAGTAAATGCACAAGATGAGAGTCTACTACTGAGAGTATACCACCCATAGAACCGGGCCTGGCAAGCTATCTGTGTTGTATTTGATTTGCCAAAAACTATGAACAATTATAGACCTCTTTCTTATGACCTGAAGGAATGATTTGAGGCTCTACCTGTTCGTGAGTGAGCAGATGACCTTGGGCTACATTAACATGAGACAGGACGAAGGGGGATGTTACTGGTGCCCGCTCAAGCAAATCGATGAACAAAGAGAAGACAAGTGACAGTTCATTGTGGAATGTGGTTCCCAAACAAAACAAAATTAATTCATTAAGATCATTTTATAAATTTGCTTGAAATTTTATGTTAAAATATTAGTTGGGACATTTTTAACTCTCACACCAGCCTGTCTCCACCTCAGGTATTCTCGCTGGGGGTGCGGCTGGCCGGGGGCACCTGGGGTCATGGTAGAGCCCCAGGCCTCGCCAGAAGGTGAAACTACAACCCCCAGAAGTCCGAGCAGAAGCAGAAGTAAAAGGACATTTTGAACTCTCACACCCGGCCTGTCTACGCCTCAGGTATTCTACCTGGGGGGGTGAGGCTGGCAGGGAGGGCAGACACTCATGCGGCTGCTTATTAATACAAAAACTAGAAAATTCAACACCAAGGGAAGGTAATATCCTCAAGAAAAAAGAAACAGTATGCTAGAGGAATCTATCCCTGAACACCGCAACACCATGGGGAAATAACGCAGATACCCAGTTCGAAGAACAGATGAAGAAATCAACCCTGAAGACTCAAAAAGAATGCAGATGTGCATGATCTCTCTGACAAAAAATTTAGAGAAGAACTTGGTATGATATTTAAGGAGCTCAACGAAAAAATGGAGCACATGTCCAACAAAATACAGGAGAACATAAACGAAGCAGTTGAAAGGGCAGTCAGTAAATTATGGGAGGAAATGAGAGCAGAAATGAGAACCATGCAAATAGAAATATCATCTCTTAAAAACTCAGTAGATGAAATGAAAAACACAATAGTGGCTCTCAGCAGTAGGATGACAGCAGCAGAAGAGAGAATCAGTGAGACTGAAGATGAGCTGCAGAAAGCACTCAGAGAACTACATAAGATGGAAAAAAGACTGGAAAATGGATCAGCAACGGAACAGAGAACAATGTGATGAAACCAGGTGGAACAGCATAAGAATCATCGGAGTCCCAGAGGGACAGGAAAGTAACCCCAAGGAAACTAAAACAGTTAAAAACATCCTGGCTGAAAAGTTCCCGAGTTAAAGGATGAAGGCATCCAGATCCAAGAAGCCCGATGCTTACCAGCAAGAAGAGATCCCAATAGAAAGACCCCAAGACACATCCTAGTCAAAGTAATGAATGCCACAGACAGAGACATAATTCTTCAGGCAGCAAGATCAGAGAAGGAAATTGTATACAAAGGAGCATCCATTCGACTTTCAGCAGACTTTTCAGAAGAGACCCTCCAAGCCCGAAGTCAGTGGTGGGATATAGTAAAAAAACTTAATGAAATGAATGCCTCAGCAAGAATTCTTTATCCGCCCATACTCTCACTCAGACTTGAAGGACAGATATACAAATTATTGGTTAAACAACAGCTTAGGAATTTTGTAAACTCAAAACCAACCTTAAAAAGAAGGACTGAAAGATCTACTCTAAGACAAGACAAAACCCAAAAGAACAACCAACCCATACAGAAAGATGGCACAAAATCCATGACAATAATCTCTCTCAATGTCAATGGTCTGATTGCACCAGTTAAGAGACACAGAATGTCAAAATGGATCAATAAATTGAATCCGACCCGACACTCTGCTGCCTTCAAGAAACACACCTGAACAATCAGAGCAAAGACAGGCTCAAAATAAAAAGGCTGGAAAACAATCCTTCACTCAAACAACCCATCCAAAAGGCTGGGGTAGCCATGCCGGTATCTGACAACATAGACTTCAGGCTAAAGAAGGTCACAAGGGACAGTGAAGGTCACTTCTTAGACATATATATATACATATATATATATATATCAGGAAGAAATCATGCTATTAAACATATATGCACCCAATGAGGGGCCAGCAAAATACCTAAAACAACTACTTATAGACTTCAAAGAAGTCATTCACAGCAACACAATTGTAGTTGGAGACTTCAACACTGTTCTATCAACCCTAGATATATCAACAAGATTGAAACTTACAAAGGAAACACTGTCCTTAAAAAAAGAGATGGAAGAAAGAAGGCTGGTAGACATATACAGGACATTTCATCCCCAAAAAGCTGAATACACTTTCTTCTCCAGTGCACATGGAACATACTCCAAAATAAATCACATGCTGAGCCATAAATCATACCTCCATAAAATCAAGAGGATAGAAATTGTGTCAACTATTTTTTCAAACCATGATGCACTAAAAAATGGAAGTTAATTGTACACAAAAACGGAGACCAATACCAAATACCTGGAACAACCAGCAAGTCATGAAAGAAATCAAAGAGGAATCCAAAGACTCCTGGAAACAAATGAGACTGAGACACGAATTACCAGAACTTGTGGGATACAGCGAAAGTAGTGTTAAGAGGCAAGTTCACAGCTCTTCAAGCATTCATCAGAAAAGAAGAAAAGGCCATCATAAACAGTCTGACTTCACAACTTAAGATCTTAGAGAGTGATCAACACAAGGAGCCCAACCCAAGCAGAAAGAAATAATAAATGTTAGAGCAGAAATCAATGAGATGGAACGTCAAAAAACAATCCAGAAGATCAACGAAAACCAAAAGCTGGTTCTGTGAAAAAATAAACAAGATTGACAAACCACTTGCAAGACTTGTAAGAAAAGGAAAAGAGAGAACCAAATAAATAGAATCAAAAATGAAAATGGGGACATCACAACAGAAACCACAGAAATTCAAAAGATCATCAGAGATTACTATGAGAGCCTGTATGCCACGAAACAAGAGAACTTAGAAGAAATGGACAAATTTCTGTATTCCTATAGCCTCCCAAGTCTGCAAAAAGAAGATTTGGAATTCCTCAACAAACCTATCTCCATCGAGGAAATAGAATCGGCAATCAAAAGTCTCCCCAAACACAGAACCCCAGGTCCAGATGGATTTACCAGTGAATTCTACAAAACCTTTAAAGAGGATCTACTCCCAATTCTTTTTAAAGCTCTTCCGGCACATTGAAAAAAAAACAGAAACACTCCCAAATAGCTTTTTACGAGGCACATATCACCCTGATACCCAAAGCAGACAGAGATGTCACAAAAAAGGAAAACTACAGACAAATCTCCCTGATGAACACAGATGCTAAGATCTTCAACAAAATACTAGCAAATAAAATCCAAAAAGTCATTAAAAAGATTATACACCATGACCAAGTGGGATTCTTCCCGGGAATGCAAGGATGGTTCAACATCCGCAAGTCAATCAACATAATACATCATATCAACAAAAAGAAAAATAAAAACCATATGATCATATCAATAGATACAGAGAAGGCATTTGACAAGATTCAACAGCCGTTCATGATAAAAGCTCCCCATAAAATGGGAATTGAAGGAACCTTCCTCAAGATAATCCAGGCCATCTACTACCAGCCCACAGCGAGCATCATTCGCAATGGGGAAAAAATGAAAGCCTTCCCCTTAAGATCAGGGACAAGACAAGGCTGCCCACTCTCACCACTTCTATTCAATATAGTATTGGAAGTACTTGCCATAGCAATCAGGGAAGAAAAAGTCATTAAGGGCATCCAGATAGGAAGAGAAGAAGCCAAGTTGTCACTATTTGCTGATGACATGATATTATACCTGGAAAGCGAAACTCTCTAGCAAGAGGCTCCTAGAAATAATACATTCCTATAGTTGAGCAGCAGGGTACAAAATCAATACCCAAAAGTCAATGGCCTTCCTATATGCAAATAGTGAAAGAGAAGAAAGGGACATTAAAGAAACTATCCCATTCACAATTGCGCCACAGAAAATCAAATACCTAGGAATCAGTTTGACAAAGAATGTAAAGGATCTCTACAAAAGAAAACTACAAAACCTTACTTCCAGAAATAAAAGAGGACCTGGAGACGCATTCCCTGCTCATGGATTGGAAGGATTAACATTATCAAAATGGCAAAACTCCCTAGAACTTTATACAAATTCAATGCAGTCCCGATAAAGAGACCCACGATGTTCTTCAAAGAAATTGAACAAACACTCCTGAAATTTGTATGGAATAATAAACCCCCACGAATAGCTAAAGCAATCCTTTGGAAAAAGAAGATGGGAGGTATCACTTTCCCAACCTCAAGCTCTAATACAGAGCAGTTGTAATTAAGACAGCGCGGTATTGTTATAGAAACGGACCCATAGACCTATGGAATAGAACTGAATATCCTGAAACACACTCTCAGATATACAACCACTTAATCTTTGATAAAAGAGCAAAAAAATATTAATTGGAGCAAAGAGAGCCTTTTCAACAAATGGTGCTGGGAAAACTGGGCAGCTACATGTGAAAAAATGAATTTAGACCTCCTTCTAATGCCATGCACAAAAGTCAGATCAAAATGGATTATAGATCTCAATATCAGACATGAATCTATAAGGAACATTGAAGAAAACATAGGAGAAACACTCTACAACATCAAAACTAAAAGTATCTTTAAAGACGACACACCACTGATCAAGCAAATGGAATCAAAGATAAACAAATGGGATTATATAAAATTGAAAAGCTTCTGCACCTCCAAAGAAATGGTGACCAAGATACAAAGACAGTCCACAGAGTAGGAAAGGATACTCACCCAATACCCATCTGACAAGGGGTTAATATCCAGGATATATCAGGCACTGGTAGCCCGTCACAAGAAAAAAAAACAGCCAACCCCATCAAAAAATGGGGAGAAGAAATGAACAGAAGCTTCCCAAAAAAGAAGAAATTTGAATGGCGAAAAGGCATATGAAAAAGTGCTCTTCATCTTTAATCATCAGGGAGATGCAAATCAAAACAACAATGAGGTACCATCTCATACCACAGAGACTGGCACACATCCAAAACAGCAAGAACAACCGGTGCTGCCATGGATGTGGGGGGAAAAGGGACTCTCATCCACTATTGGTGGGAATGCCGACTGGTCCAGACCTTTTGGAAAACAATATGGGCATTCCTCCGGAAACTAGACATTGAGCTCCCATTTGATCCAGCAATAGCACTCCTGGGAATATACCCAAGAGACCGAAAAACACATAGCAGAAACACTATCTGTACTTCTTTATTCATCTCTGCGCTATTCACTATAGCTAGAATCTGGAAACAACCTAAATGCCCGAGAACAGAGGACTGGCTAAAGAAACTGTGGTTCATCTACACTATGGAATACTATGCGGCTGTCAGAAAGGATGAAATTATGAAATTTACCTGCAAATGGATGGACATGGAGACTATCATGCTGAGTGAAATTAGTCAGAAGGAAAAGGACAGATATAGAATGACTGCATTCATTAATAGGATATAAATAGATACCAGTGTTTTACTAAGTGTGGGAAATGGTAATGGCAGATTAAAACTCACCATTGAATATACACAAAGAGACTTAAGTGATACACTCTAAATATCTGCAGGGCTAGCCACAATGTGTAAAGGAAGAGGGAGAGAGATACAGAGACAGAGAGAGAGAGAAAAGATAGCAAGAGAGGAAACTGGGCTACCTGCTATTGAGGCATTCTGGGGGTGGGTGGGTGGGGTGGGGTACATTGGTGGTGGAAATGGGACACTGGTGGAGGGTTCGGTGCTGGAATACTGTATTACCAAGAACCAATTATAAACACTTTTGTAATTGTATGTCTCACGGTGGTATAATAAAAAATTTTTTAAAAATATTAGTTTTTTTCCAACCTGACGTACATCCACAACCAAACTAAATAAATATATTTTGAGTTACAATATCCTAAAGAGGTTACGATGCTTCTAATATAAAAATGTAGTCATTAGGCTAGGTATGAGTTAATAGTTCATAAGCTTGTTTATATGAACACCCCATGAAGCATTATGCAAGCATTTAAGATGACTATGATTACAAATGAACCCTTAGTGAAACTACAATATTATTAAGCAGGATAAACATATTTTATTAAAAAAAGACATAATCAATTTCTGCTTTGCTTATTTTGCAAGACAGCCTTACCATATTATCTATGTTTCCAGCTTTATCTTCCAGGTTATTTAATGTTCAACTGAAATAATAACTTTATCCTCAAAATATTTTTTTCCATTGGGGGGAAAATGGTTCCTACAATTCCCTATACGAATTCTAGATGCTAGGCTTCTAACAGGGCTATGACTCAGTATGGATATAACCAAATGTGAGGAGAGCTGAAAATTGCTTCCAGAAATTCTGCAATTGTTTTGTTTCAGTAACAGTTTTTCACACACATGAGATTGGAAGTTCGAAGATGTATGTCAGAAAAAAATATTAGTCTACTTGATCATCTAATGAAGTTGTGCTATAATGCTTAGCAAACAATTATATCAGAAAATCAAATCTTTTGAAACTTTTGTTAAGCCATGCCAAGCACATCACTTAAAGCAATTTTCACTTAAGTCTATTGATGTGAACCAAAACAAAATACCCAAATACATAGCTCAACTAGATATTCAGCTTTCATAGTCAGCAAAAAAAAAAAAAAACAAAAAACTGGGATATATATTTGTTTTGTATGTACCCAGCTTCAGTTTCCAACAATACATGACTCCTGCCCCAATACTGTCATGGTGACCATGCAGATTCATTGCACTAAAAGAGCACAAGCAACTCAACATCCTTGACCTAGGCATTGGACTATTGGACATGATGGAATAGTACCACAGGGAGTGATGCCTAGGTGTCTTAAGCCCTGCTTACAATTAATGCCCCTCTTCTCTAAAAAAAAGTTATTCAAATTTAGATATCATTAAGCTTCTAGGCTACTTTGGGAAAATCACTGTATGTATTTTATTCTCAAGTGCTCCTGAATCTACAGTTTTTATAAGAAAGACAAACTGAAGGGCCAGAGTGATAGTACAGTAGGTAAAAGAACTCTTATGTTTCATGCAGTCAACCTGACTTGAATGTCAAGTACACCATATGGTGCTCCAAGCACCATCAGGAGTGATCCCCTGATCACACCGCCAGAAAAAATGGGGTTATTTTTTTAAATATTTAGAAAATATTTAGTATATTAGGAAAATATTATTTTCTAAATAATAGCCTAAATATTTATTCTTAGATTATAAATTCAGATCTATGGTGTGTTCGTATACATGTATATAGGTATATGTGTGTATTTTATATGTATACATATATACACACCTAATATATTTCATTTTTGGATAAATAACAATATTGATAAACATGTAGATGAACTGTTGATAGGTCAAATGAAAATTAAGTGTCTAAAACTATGCTACTCTCTAGCAAAAGTCATCCACATAAATTTATCAGTCCAGAAAATGTCTCATTAAAATATAACTTCTTTCAATAGTTGAACTGTAAATCTATGAGATGGTCGCAGTGTCAAAATATTTTTGGAGCTAGAAACTTTCATAACTCTAGCAAATCTCCTAATCTAAAGCCATTATGTAGCCAAAAAATATACTAAAGTCTCTGTGGTTAGTATGATTTGTTGACTATTTGACCTTTTGAAAATTTTATAACTAGTAGCAAATCTCATGTTCTTTTTAAGGCCAAACCTCATTCTGGCAATTGTACTACTATTTAGTCATTTATATGGGAAAGTGTGTTCTAATGTTCAGTCTACCTTTTTAAAAGCAAATGTAGGTTATATGACCATGAACAAGTGGATCAATTCCATATTAGCTTAGAATTCATAATTTTGTATTAGCTATTACTTATTTCAAAACCATCTTACTAAGGTCTACTTTATACCAAGAAAGTCTCCTGAAAATCAAATAAAAATTTGTCATCTCCCTACTTTCCTCACCCTCATCTCTCAATAGATACATATTTCAAAGTTAACTTAATAAAAGAGATGATTCTGAAAGAGTACATATCTTTATCTTATTTTAGATAGTTTTTTCTCTTAATCTATTATCATATTATGCAAAAACATTCATGAATCCCTGAGTATAAAAACATAAATATGGTGTTCAGCATGCCATACTAATGCAATTACATAATCATTTTCTACATTTGTAAATTTAGTTTATATTAAGTGAAAATACAAGGTTTAGGTCAATAAGCAGTATACTTATAATTTTTAGATTATTTTGATACTTTTCTTTATTTGCTTTAACCAGAATGAACACATAATTTTGCTTGCTGGACAGTTCAGACTCAATGCTTTGTAAGCATTTGCTATATTACTGTCATTGCATTAATACAGTGAGCAGGGAGTAGGGGATAGCTAAGTGGCAAAAGACTTGACTTGCAAGCATGAGCCCATGAGTTTTATTTCCGGTATGTAGTGCTGCATGTACCGAGTACATTTCTGGTGACTCTGCTATTTGAGCCTAGTAGCTCTGCTATCTGAGATTCTCTGTGTCACGATTTATTTTGAGCTGCTGACTTGTGCAAGCAGAACAAATAGATGGTAGGTTCCCTGGTGGGTACTTTTGTGAGAACTGAAGCAAACTCTGGCAAGTATTACAACCAGAAGGGGTACAGGCACAACAACCATGAGTATGATCTCTGGTGATTATGTGTGCAGGGATGCCCACCCAGGACACCAGATGTCAGGGACCGCCGCTGGGGCCCCTGACAGTGCCGGGAAGTGAGTTCCCTTCTACCTCCGAAGCCTCTGGGGAATGGATGAAGACTCAGGAATCGCGGCAGTTTTAAATGGACTTTACTATCACAGGTTCCAATATACAATCCAAGAGCAGGGAAAACCTCCGGACTCTGGGTGCCCAGCTAGACCCCAGCCAGGTGTAGGCAAAGATGGCTGCCACCATGTGTTGCGGCCCAACAGAGAATGGAGAGGACTGAGAAGCAAAATGCCAAGGGAAGCCGAAATGGCAAAAAGGGGAAAAAAAAGAAAGAGAGCTTGTTTCTTCTTGCAGCTTATTTTATAGCTAGAAATCCTCCCAAACTCCCCAGCCCCGCCCATTCTGGGCTGGGCTATCTAGAGATGAAAACAGGAAAATAGCTCTATAGAAATTTAGCAACTTCAGGAGGCCTTCTGGCTGTTTACAAGGACCCAGAGCTAATTCAAAGCCTCCTAGCAGAGCTGGAAGGAGCTGTAAGCTAAATGTAACTTCCCCTGGCAGAGAGGGTCAAATGCCCTCAGGTAATTTCTCCCAGCACCTCACCTAATGTCTTTTATATGCTAATGTCTTGAGCCAAGATCTGCCTGGAAAGCCTTTATAGGGTAGAGAAGGGGGTCTCTGAGATGGCATGTCTCTGTACCAAAGACTAACACTAAAGCCAGTTAAATATTTCTCCAAGCCTTCACAAGTCTCATCTACTTCACCATAGTTTTGTATTTTAGTTGCCTTTGAGTTATCAGGGAGCCATGCTTGCTTGCTTGGAGGCAAACAGCATTTCTCTCTGGTCTAATTACTTAGGGATCCAACGTGACCAGGCAAATATGCTGGTAAGATCTAGCTAGTCCCAAGATGATTGTGGTAGCATAAGAATATTTATACCAGCTAGTACAGAATACATGGTCAGATAAACTGCCACATTTAGATTATCCCTTTATCTAAGAAGTGATTTGCAGGAGGCAATTCAGAGCAGATGCAGAGGCTCTTAGAGGAGTCCTGCAACAATGTATTCATGCTTCTGAACTAAAGAGCATGACCCCAACCAAGCAGCAGAGATAAAATGTGCTCAAGCACCACAAGGAGAAATCAGTCAATGCAACATCATCAATAGAATGAAAATAAGGAGATCAAAAAAAAAATAAAAAGAGCAACATAGATTGACAGGCATTTTTAAATATAATCATGAGTCCGTGAATCAGGAATTCAGATGAGGTATAGCAGTGGCATTTTGGCTGACACCACTGTAGGTGCTGCTTAAATGGAAAGGGCCACTAAGATGTTTAAATGGGATGGGGCTTATGAATTCAATTCTCTGGTTTCCTTGATTCTCTTCCATGCGGATTCTTCACTCAAGTAGACAGATCCTTCACTGTACTGCAGGTCAATGCTGGGGACTTTTACATTGCAGTCCAATTCATTCCAGAGATAGGAGAGGTTCTATGCCTTATAATGGGTAGGGACTGGCACTTTGCCAATTCTGACATCCTATTAAGGCAAGTCTTTAAGGTTAAAAAGAGAAGAAACAAGAGTGTGCCTTTCTATGGTTAAGAAGCATATACATACATAGAGGGAGTGAATTCTGGCATTCAACAAAAACTACCATATGTGGAACCCATTTGCCTTTGTTTACCGTTTACTCGTGCGTGATTAAGGTTCAGTACTTCTCAAACCTTCGACATAATTGAAGCCTCATCAGATTTTCAGAATATTTGTACTTATCATACTTTCAGTCTTACTAAAGATTTGGTTGACATAAAAAGTGATAATATCACTAAGCACATTATATATTTATTCTGTTTCTAATCTCTCTGTGCAAATATTCTTATACTAACTTCTGCGGTGATATTTTATCTACATGTCATTGCATATGAATATAGAAGCTTCAATTCTAGCATGTTTTCTAGGTCTTAATAACATGATATTTTTAATGTTTTATTACTAAGTTTGACAACCACATATGAAAGTAGAGAATGATACAATTTTGTATCGTTTTTGTAGCTACCATTAAAATTTAAGGGCTATCAATTTATGGTAAACATTATTTCTTCTAGTAGCCAATCTACTAGCTAATTTCTCTTTCTTGACTATTTAAAAGAAAAGCAAATATATTATCTAGGTTTAATTATAATAGTGTGTGTGTGCATCTCAGACCCAAATAAATTGTACTAGTCCAAGGGAGATAATACCCACAGTTTGGCCCCATTCACAATATTGCCAATTAAAATTAAAAAGGAACCCTACATGCTATGGAACTTTTATCTGTGGTAATTTTGCATATGGAATAAGTGAACTGAAATATATGACGTGTATATATGTATCCACAAATATATATGTATGTATACACATAAACAGAATTCCTGTCTTGTGGTAAATAAATTGAGTACAGGCCTTAAAGTAACAAAATCAATGTAGCAGTCCAAAGGAAACCTGAAGCAGAGACTTATAGTTCAATACATAGAATTGTGCATGAGAGGCAGACATGCTTGTTTCATGTGAGAGCATACTAAATGCCCCCTTGCAGATATGTTCTAGGCCCCTAGAATGATATTCAGGCACAAGTACAATGAGTTCATGAAGAGTATCAGCTACGATACTAGGGACAGCATGTGCCTGGGTCCAACAATACAGAGCCCTTTCTCTGCCACTGTTGAAGGCTTGCCACAGAAATGGATGCTATGAAGTTCATATGGTGGCTTTTCTCCAAGCCACCATAGGCCACCTAGCCACCACCAAAATGTGGTGATTTACCTTTTGTTTGCTTACATCAATACGGCATACCTTCCATAATCTATGACTAAATTGCAGCACATAGATATCTTCCCTGGTGAACACTTACACATGATAGTGCATGTCTTCCATTCCTAAAATGCTGCCACTGTCTGTCACCTGAGTAACTAGCATGGTCTTCTCCTTTTAACATGATACTCATAGTATTTTGCTTCAGAACATTTAGTCTACTTTTAAGATAAAGGAGGAGTTACTATATAGGCGAGATCCATATGTTCACAGCTAAGCAGCTGACCAAAGAAAAAATGGCAAATACTGATCTAACGCACCAACTTTAAAACTTGAATACTGTCCTCTCTGAGTTGGTTTTTGTATGAGTAAATGACCACAGTCGTATGATGTATTCACAGGATCAGACAATATGGATATTGTCAGTGAGTTAAAGTATGGAAAATCACTCTCTTCATCAGCCCATGTGACTTAATTGCAATTTTAAATGTTTTCATCATCATAGACTTGTATTCTGCCCATTTTGAGATTCTGTTTTCCATGTGCAAGGTCGAGTACTTTTTGTCAGAGTCCACACTTCAAATTCCACAGTATTGAAAGCTCTGACTAATGGTTGCTGAGTTTCTCTCTAAAAGGCAACAAAAAATATTTTCTGTATTGGCACAAGAAAATGGCATTGATAAATTTATGGTTTGTGATAGATAGTTAAAGCAGACAGAAACTTTATTTCCTCCTATGTACTGGGTCCTGAAATTAATTTAATATTTTAGTAAGGGAATGGCATTTAGATATTCTAGTATAACAAATCCTTGTATGTCCTCTTTAGATTTTTAGGAACTGCGACTTTGAGCAAAAGATAGTCAACACAGGGTCTCCTCAAATAATATTCAGGCTTGACTTTTTTTCTTATCAACGTTAAAATTTAGGTATAAAAATCTGCTTCACAGCTTAGTGTGTATAGTTGAATGCCACTGTCTGCATTCTTAAAATTTGATGACATATTATATCTTATGTTTTGTTCTTACCACAAATATATGTTCTATTTCTCTTCCTCCTCATCATCAGAAATTAATTAAAACAGTAAAGGCATCAGAAAAAGCACTGTTTTGGAATGTGACAAAGATGCTTTAATGGTGATGATACTTTTGGCGGTGTCTACATATCCACAATTTGTTAAGTCAATATTAACTATTGCAAATTTTATATTTTATTTGTACTTCAATGAAGTATTCACAGCAAAATAAATAATAAACATTATTTACATCCCCCCTAAACTTATATAAAATTTATTTACTACTAGGAACCAGAGAGTAAGAGTAGTAGGCAGGGTGCTTACCTCTCATTTAGTCCAGGTGTGACCCAAAAGTAAACAAAAGTAATATTTTCTATCTCAGTAATTCTGTCAAAACTGTTTAAAATAAATAAAACAATTGTGCTGTATAGGTTGTTCACCAATATTGTACACAATTTATTTCATTCATTTTTTATCTTATTTTCTGTTTTTAAGTATTGGTTGTTTTTGTTCCAATCTGCTTTATAAATTACATAAAACAGATTGCATTAGTACAAAGTCCAACTTTTAAATCTATATATATTTTGGACAATTCTCTTTTTTATTTCAGTCATTTTAGTCTGCTTTCTCTAACCTATAAATAAGTTTTTTAAACTTTACTCTTCTCTTTTAAAGTTAAGCTAATAATATGCATGTGTGTTTATGTGTGCATCTTTATAGACACACAGAGATAGAAAGAGAGATAGAAAGAAGAGAGAGGGAATGGCAAATATGTATCCTCTGTTTTTGAAATAGTGATACAAGAGAAATTTATTTTACAATTCCAAGGGTCTAGAAAATATTTTCATTTGACTTCATGGAAATGTATTGGTTCCACAATTCCACTTTAAATTGGTGATTATCAAATGACTACTGATATTCCAAATACGAGGTCAAAAAGAGGTTTTCTAAACTGTGATTGCCTTGTTGAATTTAGATCTTATTTTTTTAGTTTTTAATGCTAAAATACTCTATTTTATAAAAAAGAAGCTTTGAGGTCAAGATGAACTGATGATTAAACAAACTAAACTAAAATGACCCACGTAAGTGATCAGTAGGTCTTTTCAGACTGGAGACAGGTAAAGATTTCCCAATAGCTTGCCCACTGTTTCCAAAGAGCTCACTGTTTCCAAAGTCAATGTTATTAATGGCTTTGGAAACAAGTTGTTATAAAATTCTGAATCATGCTATACAAGGATGATAAAGTAGATTAGAAATCGTTTTAAGTTAGAACTATATATAATATATTGTATTAAGATTCTGTGTCAGAGAAACACAGGGAATAAAATAATAGCCTTCAAAGAATAAAAAGTTCAGTTGGGGAGCTAATTCACTCAAATAGTACATGATCACTGATAATCACGTAGCTGATATAAAAAAAAATCATGCCATATATAAGCACTGCAATATTTTTTGTCCCCAAATATATTTTCAGTTGATTGTTTTAATATGAAATAAACTTTTAAAGATTGGTATTATAAATATAACATTTTCATGTGAGTGAAACATTGAATAGAACAAAGCATTACTATACTTACATTAAAATTAAAATTAGAGGACAATCACTTGTATCACTTGTCTTCCTGTTCATCATCGATTTGCTCGAGTGGGCACCAGTAACATCTCCATATGTCCTGTCTCTTGCTAGTAGAGCCCACTGGAATCAGCTTGCTCCAGGAACATAAAGAGCCTCACACCATTCCATCAGGTCATGAGAATGAGGTCTATAATTGTTACTGGTTTGGGCATATCAAATATGACATGGGTAGCTTGCCAGGCTCTGCTGTGCAGATGGCATTCTCTTGTAGTCACCTCTGATCTCCAGCATTTATTGATGAACCATGTGGCCGCTTGGCCGCGTGGGCCAAGATGTGATCAACTCTTCTCTTGGGTGGAGTTCTGACAAGAGGAGAGTCCAGATGTGGAAAACAGCGGCCCTCATGGAGGCGGGGATCGCCTGGCTTCTTGCGAGGCTCTGCAGGGTGGTGGACCAAATCTTTTTTGTTAAAGGGTGCAATATCTCTTCTTGAATATTTGAGGGAAAAGGCACCCAGATAGTTCTGTGGAAACATGTACAGGTGGGAATTAGAAATCATTGTAGGTATTTTCTTTCCATTCTGGAGAATTCTTTTTCTCTAACATGTATTCCTCTTTTCTCTCCCTACCAATTCTCTAAGTTTCCTTTAATATAAACTAATTTTGCTTCACTAAAAATAGTCATAATAATAATATATAAGGAACTAAAATATAGAGTATTAAAGTTGAAATTAATTCATAAAATGATATTTTAAAGCACAGATATGGTCAACTGTAAATGTAGATTAGAGAGGCTGATTTTCAGATAGGTAGTCATGACCCATTAACTTGTTTATTCAAAGTCATAGGAGAGAAAAGTATTTTTGGTTTTGAATCAGATAGATTGAGTAGGAAGAAAAAAATGTCTAGAAAGTACACCTGCATTTTGAAAGTTATGAAACCTAAAATCAGAATTCTACTTTTCTTTATTACTATAGGTGTATCACATTGGGCTAACTGCTCTTCTATTACAGGAGCAGCATTCACTTGTCCTCTGGTTTTATTACAATATTTTGATAGATTACCTTCCAAGAAAGTAGTACCTTTCAGTGGGAAACTAAGGACTAGAAATGACAGAATTCAAAGGCAAGAAAAATGGGAATGGTTTTTGCAGTTTTCCCTTTTACATGCGAATATCACAACTCTTGATACAAAATGGCAACTTGCCTTCAAAATTGAACTAATTTACAGTTCTATCAGGAATATGCAAAAGTGCCTGTTTCACTGTTTCTTTGCCAATAATATGTATTTCAAGATGTTTGACAGAAAAAAAATGCTGTTGCTTTAATATAAAATATTTGGATACCGATATGGTTGTACATTTTAATATGTTTAGTGGGCATTTATAAAGTATCTTTGTGAATAAATTTAAAGCTATTTGCTTCATCTTTCATTAGGGAATGCTAAAAACACTTTCAACATTCAGCAAGACTATCTTAGAGTACTATTTCTGATGACACTCAGAAAATGAAATGTACACATATTCACAGATAGTAATTCCTAAAATATTGCATATCTATATTTAGTCTTTCAGAAATAGAAGTGAGCTGTTGTATAATATTATTATATAATGTTAATATATAACTGTTACATAACATTATATGATAATATATGATACTTATTATATGATATAAGCATCTGATCAAATGTAGAAAACAATTAAGTATATATAATATTTAATAAATGTAAAAATAAATTGGAAATAAAGGTTGCACAACATACTGGAAAATTTAAAAGGCACAAAATAATGTCAGAATATCCTGGTTTCTAAACTACAGCTGTGATAACCAGGAGGTACATTAGGGAGCTGAATAGGAGTATTATGTATTATTTTATAAGTTCTGCTTGTGAGTGACCTAAATACAAAGTTCCCATGTGGAGAAAGGAAAAAGGAATCTCAGAAAGGACAGTAAAGTTATCACTAGAAAAATGCTTGAGCAGTGGAAACAGAACATCAATAGGTCTTAAAAACCTAGCCTTGTTGGGGTGTGTGGACAAAGGTGTTAAAGATGACCCAAGTGGCAAGGCAATATTCTCCTGATGTTGACCATACTCCTTAAAGTGTCTCTAGATCAGAAGTCCTTAAGAGACAGGGGATGACATTTTAACTTTGAAAGCTCTCTGTATTCAGAGAAGGGAGCGTTAATGAGATGTGGAAGCCAGAAGGATAATTGCAAGAACATTAGTTAGCACTCTGGCAGTTTCCAACTGAGGCTAGTGAAGTTACTGAAGAGCAATATTTTACATTTGATCAAAGGCTAACTGATGACTCCTTTTTGGGGTTTTTAACTAACCAAATGTAATTAATTTGGTTACTTAAAATTAGCTTAAATAGCAAAGCAAATTTTAGAAATTTAATAGCTTTAAAATATTTAAGATTAGATATCATTTTAAAATATTTTTCTTTTCTTTGGTGTATGTATAATCAGGGTCCAGAGTTCATGAGATATTAACCTTCATTATTAGCCTTTCCGATATGTCCTAATCAAAACTAAAAGATAGTACTAAAGAGCTATAACATTAACAACCATAAACTGGGCTTTTGTACCCTGTTTTGTATGCTTTTCTTTTTTGTTTGGGGACCACTCTCAACTGTGCTTGGGTCTTACTTGAGGCTCTTCACTCAGGGATCATGCCTGATGGACTTGGGATACTGCCGCTCTGGCAGTGGGTTGCTCTGTTCTGTTTTCATTTATTTAGCTGCCTCTATGCATATGTGTAAAGTACTTACTAAAATTTAAATAGCTGTAAATACTTTTGAAATTACTGTTCTTTTACATTTGATGGGTTATTTGTTAGATTATCACATTATATAAAGAAGAAGACATATTTGCACATATCTTCATTTTGAAAAGGTGAACATTTCCTAAAAATATTTTACTACATTTAGTCTATTATTCTAAATTTTTGTCTCTAAAATATTTCACACTAAATTAATTTTAAAATGAGATTAGTAATACTATTTTCAAGTCACCATTTGACTTTAACAAAATTATAGGTCTTTGATGAAATCCGTATATGATTCTAGGTGATAAAGCAAGAAAGCAAATGGTGACAGGTTTTGAACTAATAATATCTTATGACACTATTAAACTAAGTGAATTTATGTCTTTAATTCCAAGCATGTGTTACCTACCGCTCTTTTAATTCCTACTACTCTGTAGTACTTTTGAGGTAGGTACCAATAGATCAAATTGTAGAAAAACACATCTCAACTGTTTTACCAATGTATATCAACAGTCAAATATTTTCTTTCTTTTTCATTTTTCAAAATTATCACCCTGTCAAAATTAAATGTGCAATTCACAAGAAAATTAAAGGCTAGTTAATATAATTCAGTACATTTAGAGTGTCTTCACATTTCTGGATTTATTATTCAATAAACATTTTTGTGTTTTTCATTATTTACTTTTACTTTTTTGGAGGTCTATCATTCAAGCAGTAGTCTTGACCATTTCACTAAATGAGAGTTTTCTTCATTTAAAATTCTTTAGCACAAGAGTTTCTTCTGATTCAAGCAGAGCATCTGATTTTTTTTTGCTGGGTTACCAGCATATTTTGTTTTCATCTGTGTTCATTTTTGATATTAAAGATCTTTACCACATTACCTATCCAAATGGTCTTAGATAAGCAAAATAAAACTCTATTACTTCAAAGAGAAGAGTAAAGAACAGGATAACAAATTCTGAAACAGATTGTTTCCCCTGAGGGAATGGGGGGGGGCACTACAAAAATGAAACTGGTCTCTTATTTTAATCTCTTGGATGAAAATAGTAACCATAGAAATAACAATAAGACTTAGACTCCCTTGTCAAAGAAGTGCACAGAGAATGACTATCCTCAGTATTTTGTTTAAATCTGGGAAGTTATCGCCCTTCCCATAATATCAGAATTTCTAGAAAGAGTACACCTGTGCCATTAATGGATTTGAAAGCCTGAAAATTAAAGTAGATTGTTCCATTTGTACTACAGTTATTTGGTCACTAGATCACTAGATCACTAGACATCCCGTTGTTCACCGATTTCCTCGAGCAGGCACCAGTAACATTTCCATTTGACTCTATCATGTGCCAGTGTAGCCCAATGACACCTGCTTGCTTCAGGAATATGAAGAGCCTCAAACCGTTCATTCAGGGTTTGTTCAGGGAACCGTTTGTCTCTTTGGTCACAGAGGCAAAATATAACATACCAGACACCCCATTTAAGTATCAATAGGGGATGGGAGAGAAAAATACAGAGGAGCAGTAAAATCCATTCTTCACTAATGTTTTTAAATGTTATGCTTTTGAGTTTAAAAGTTTCAAGTTTTTCTCATGCTACTCTAATAGAAAACTTAATGAAAGAATTAAAAATTAGATTATAAAATCCAAGAAAATAAAATGTAATCAGAACATGAAAGAAGAAACCAAATCATAAGCGAAGTTGATTACAGGTTTTACTTCCTAGAATATTATTTAATGTTGAGGACTTACTCCCATAACTATTGATAGGGGGAATTTTTATCTGCCAAGCATCTGAGCAAAGAAATGTTTGGAGGACACTGCACATTTGCCTTGCAGACTGCTGACGAGGGTTTGATCCCCAGCACCCTACATGGTCCCCTGAGCCCCACTGGGAGTGATTCCTGAGCAGAGGTTCAGAACACAGAAGCAATATATACTGTCCGTGTGGCCTCAGAACTGATGATACATAAAATAAATTCTCGCAGGGTTTAATTAAGGCAGGTTACCAGTCCTGGATTGATCAAATATAATCAATCACAAGTTCGGTAAACATGAATAAGTCACTAAGGAACTTGTCTTTTCTGTTTGGAGACAAGTCCCATTAAAGGGTAAAATTGGCTGTAGGACATCATTTTAAAAGCTACTGATACAAAATCCACATAACTAGGGTCGATATTCACAACGTGCTTCTGATAAATGAATAAGCTGACTTGAGTATAGCAAACCAGCAACTGTACTTTTGAATATGTTCATTTGTTTATTGGCTTAATCATTTATTTATGCATTAATTGAGCACTTCTTTGGAATCAACACAATATAGAGTCAATAACACTGAAGATAGAATCTTAGGACTCATGGATTACTGAAAAGACAAAGTTGAACATATTCATAATAATGAACCAAAAATCTTCAGTGATAAAAAGCAATTAAAGATGTTAAGAGCAAATTTAAATTTAAGGGACATAGAATACATTTTTGCATACTCTTAAATTCAGTATAACCAGGATAATATTGATATAAGCATAGAAGTTTCTGCTCTTGCATCTGGTTCTATTTTCTGTATCCTGCCTTTTTCTGTTCTATTTATTTTCTTTGTTTTTGTGAAAGATTTTGGTCATCATATTAAGTTTGTATTCGTTTGGAAAACCCTTTGAAATTCTATGTTCACCAAAAAATTTATTAGGTGTGTAAATTTCACTTGCTAGAGACTTATTTGTTCCCAGCAGAGAAAAGAAGAATTGGGGGCTGACAAAGATGATGTTTATAGTTATTGAAATCTTGCTCAGTACTTTGGCATAGTAAGCAAAAGTAAAATACAAAGATTATCTTTCACCTCTTCTTATGTCCTACAGTATTTCTAGCTGAGACCCATTCAAGAGTTAAGAGAAGTAAAATTGAAATGAATATTTTCATAAATGTAATGTTTTTATTAAAAAAAAGTATTAGGCCTGTTTCCAGCTTCTGCAATTAGAAGTATGAATATAATATAGCAGGTTTGCATTTATGTGCAATCATTTAATTCTATTTAAAGAAGAGTGTTTTATATATTTCAAACTATGCAGAGAAGTACTTTCATATTCAACTACAAGTTTATGTCCTTATATGGTAATAGTTTTATGTCTCGGGACAATGTCTCCATATAATAAGAAACATACTTTTTTTTAAAAAACTTGGGAATTACATAAAATTAACTTAGAGCAAAATATTTACTAGCCTGATCTTTTTGATGAGTTGTTGGATTCCATGTGCTAGTATTTTGTTGAAGATCTTTGCATGTGTATTCATCATGCATTATCAGTCTGTAGTTTTGTTTCTAAAAAAAAGAAAAATTATTTCCTGTTTATTATTTCCTTCCTCCTACCTGAGTTGGGCCCCTTTTCTTGCTCAGTTTCTAAAATCTTAAGTTTTCTTTGTGGGCCCTTTCTTATTTTCTGATGATCACATGAGAGCTGTAAACTTTACTCTTAGCACTGCTTTAGCTGTGTTCCACAAGTTCTGGTAGCTTGTGTTCTCATTCTCATTTGTTTCCAGGAAACTTTGATTTCTTTGATTTCCTCTGTGACCTACTGGTTGTTAGTAGTGAGCTGTTAAATTTCTAGGGTTTTTATTTGATTCTCTGTTTCTAGTATGGCCACCCTGGCCTTTTTGGAGGAGTTATTTGAGTGAAGAATTGTTTGAGTCTTTGAGTCTTTTTTGAGATAGACTCAAATATAGACTTTGAGTCTATATTTGTTCTGATTGTTCAAATATATATACATATAAATATATATAAATATATATATTTGAACAATCCCTGAGCACAGAGCCAGGGGTAACCTCTGATCATTGCTGGGTGTGACCCAAAAAAGCAATATATATATATATATATATATATATATATATATATATACACACACACATACATACATATATATATATATATATATATATATGTGTGTGTATATATATATATATATTGCTTTTTTGGGTCACAAAAAGCACATATTGCTTTTTTGGGTGTGTCCCAAAAAGCAATATATATATATATATATACACACATATATATGTGTGTGTATATATATATATATATATATATATATATATATATATATATATATGTGTATATATATATTGCTTTTTGGGTCAAAAAAAAGCAATATATATATATATATATTTTTTGGGTCACACCCAGCAATGATCAGGGTTACCCCTGGCTCTGTGCTCAGGAATTACTCTTGGCAGTGCTCGGGGACCATATGGAATGCCGAGGACCGAACTTCGGGTCGGCCGCATTCAAGGCAAATGCCCTACCTGCTGTATTATCGCTCCAGCCCCAAATATAATTTCTTGTAGGCAGCAGAATGTTGGATTCAGGTTTTTAATCCATTTGCCATTCTATATCTCTTAACTGGTGTATATAGACCATTGACCTTGTCAATGATTATTGATAATGGGGTTTTGTGCCATCTCTATCTATAAGTTTATTGTTTGGGGGGTTGTCTTGTTTTTTGTTTTTTTTTTTCACTATATCCCATCACTGTCTTTGGGCTCTGAGGCTCTGTCATCTGCTTCATCTGATAAGTCTGCTGTAAATCTAAGGGGCACTCCTTTATATTAAAATTATTTTTTGATCTTGCTGCTTACAGTATTACATCTCTATCTATGGCATTTCTCATTCTGATTAGGATATGTCCTGGAGTCTTCTTATTAGGGTGCCTTTTATCTGCTAGCCTTCTGGCTTCTTGGATCTGGATTCCTGCATTCTCCATCTCCAGAAAACACTTAGCAATAATGTCTGTAACTGTTTCTACCTCATTGGGGTTCCCTCCTTGCCACTCTGGAACTCCAGTGATTCTTATGTTATTCCACTTGAATTCATCCCAATGTCGTCTTACCCACCTCTGAACTATTTGGATGTCTTTTTTCCATCTTCTGTTATTGTCTGATTGCTTTCTGAAGCTCATTCTCAACGTCACTGGCTTTGGCTGTTGCCATTCTACTGTTGAGGGCATTCATTGAGTTTTTTATCTACCGAATTTTTTACTAATGACACTTCTGTTTTAGTTTTCTTATTTATGCTGTAATTTTCTCCTATATTTTATTGGCTGTCCATTCCACTGTTTCTTTCATATCCTCCTGTATTTTATTGGATGTCTCTTGTACTATTTCTTTGAGCCCATTAAACATCACCATTTCATCTCTGAATTCTTTATCAGAGAGATTAGAAATCTCTCTGATACCCACCCAAGAAATATGGGTATTTCTTGTTGAGGTTTCAGTGCTCTTTTCATTATTCACTTCTCATGGTGGAGATTTGCATTGTTTCCCTCATGATACTGTGGGAGTCTGGTGGTGGATCCTTGTACTGCACTATCAGTATCCGCCTCTCACTTCCAGGTAGAGCTCTGGGGAGGTTCAGTATATGTGGTCTCCTCTTTCCCCTTCAAGGACATTACCTTCCTCTTTGGTGTTTTTTGTGACTTGTGTGGGGTCTCTAGTGCTGGTTCAGATGCTTTGTTCTTAGGGCTGAACTTACTGTTACTTTTAGATTGCAATTGTATTGATTCTTGTGTTTGCCATTATATTTGTGAGTTTGGGGTGTATGTTGAATGTACTGTTGACCATTGTTATTTGAGTAGCTAGACTACCCTTGTCAGAGTCCAGTATAAGAGGCCAAGATATGGGTCAAAATCAATATAGAAGTGGAGATTAAGTTATGGCTGGTGAGTGGCCACCACCCAGGAAGGCACATTCCTGAACACAATTCTACTTTGATGCTAGTGGCCTGCATTGGCCCAGATTCTGAGGTCACAGTTTCAGTCTTTTTGCTGGTTTTTATACTTCTAAGAAACATAAATATACCCTCTTACTCAGGTGCTTATCCAGGCAACTTGGCCTGAGCAGGGACCTTTCTCTTCACTATTGTTCATGTCGCCAAGGGAGCCACCTGCTAAATCTTTTGGGCTTTGCTCTTTCCTTGTTGTTGACTTTTTGGCTTGAATATTTAGCTCTATCATTCCTTAATACCACCTATGTATATGAGTCCCTTTGGCCCTGCCCCAAGGCTTCTCACTTATCTCTTCTCCTCTTCCCTACACTCTATCTTTCCTTCTCCTCTCTAAACTCTGGAGCCAAGGGTTATCTAAGCATCCTGACTTTTATACTATTGTCTTTTCTCATTCAGTATTTACTGAATACAGTGGTATTTACTCTAAATACCACATACCTGATTTTTTAAAAAAGTAACTCTGAAGTAAAACAAAAACAAAAAAATAAGTCACTCTAGACTGTGTACAGACAATGGAGAAATACAGCATTTAAGAAAAGGAATTCTGTTCTTTTCCTTCTGACTAATTTCACTCAGCATGATAGTCTCCATGTCCATCCATTTGCAGGTAAATTTCATAATTTCATCTTTTCTGACAGCCGCATAGTATTCCATAGTGTAGATGAACCACAGTTTCTTTAGCCAGTCCTCTGTTCTCGGGCATTTAGGTTGTTTCCAGATTCTAGCTATAGTGAATAGCGCAGAGATGAATAAAGAAGTACAGATAGTGTTTCTGCTATGTGTTTTTTGGTCTCTCGGGTATATTCCCAGGAGTGCTATTGCTGGATCAAATGGGAGCTCAATATCTAGTTTTCGGAGGAATGCCCATATTGTTTTCCAAAAGGGTTGGACCAGTCGGCACTCCCACCAACAGTGGATCAGAGTTTCATTAATACGACATAAATAGATACCAGTGTTTTACTAAATGTGGGGAAATGGTAATGGCAGATTAAAACTCACCATTGAATATACACAAAGAGACTTAAGTGATAAACTCTAAATACCTGAAGGGCTAGCCACAATGTGTAAAATAAGAGGGAGAGAGATGCAGAGACAGAGACAGAGACAGAGAGAGAAAGAGAGGAAACTGGGGTATCTGCTATTAAGGCAGCATGGGGGTGGGCAGGAGGGGTGGGGTACATTGGTGGTGGAAATGGGGCACTGGTGGAGGGATGGGTGCTGGTAAACTGTATTACCAAGAACCAATTATGAACACCTTTGTATGTTTCACTGTGGTATAATAAAAAAAAAATTTGCAAAAAAAAAAAAAGAAAAGGAATTCAAGTGTCTGACATTTTTAACCTTTTTTGGTTGTTTGTTTATTTCTTTATTTTTGAGGGTCATATCTGGAGGTGCTCAGTGTTTATCCTGACTCTGGCAAGTGGTTATTTCTGGTGGTACTCAAGGGATCATAATGTAGTTCTGGGCATCACATTGGGGTTTGCTGAATGCAAGAAAAGATCCTTAGCTTCTGTATTATCTTCTCTAGACTCATCTCAGTTTTAATGTCTAATAAGCACTTGAGATTTGATAATAATAAGGACTAGGAGCAGTCAAATCAAATAGCTACCTGGACATTTTTCAATTCATCTTTACTTTATTATTTTTAATTAAGCTTATAATTTCCTGTCCCTAGAGGTGTTGCATGTGTGGCTGCGGTACCTGGCTGTGTTGGCATTGACAAACAGGAGACAGGCTTGTCTACACCCAGGGCTCCTGCCCAGTGGGCCCTGAATGGTTGATGGTCTGACATAAAAAAGACAGGGCCTCCTGGGATGAACCCAGAGCCATGGCAGAGCCTAGCACATTGCCCATGGTGTATTCTATATGCCAAAAACAGTAACAATAATGGACCTCATTGCCAACAATAATGGACTTCATTCCCAACAAATGGAGATGTTACTGGAGCCCATTCAAGCAAATTGATGAACAACAGAAAGACAGTGACAAGCGACTAGCTATAATTTACACATCATTTATGATGATCCCATGCTTTGCTATTTGTATAAAGTATGAAATTATCATCACAATAAGTCTAGTTAATATCCAATATTAACTAGACTAAGTCTAGTTAATATCCAATATTAACTAGACTAATAATATCCAATATTAACTAGACTAATATTTATTAGACTAATAGTAATATCCAATATTAGCTAGTAGCATGTAATGTGACTTGAGATGACCACTGGACTAGAGCCATTACCGACTGGATCCCACGGAATGTCAAAAGATCACATCGCCGCCCACCTACAAGATGGTTAGACTTCTTCGTCAAAACCCTGAATGAATGGTTTGAGGCTCTTCATATTCTTGGAGCAAGCAGATGCCATTGGTCTACACTGGCACATGACAGGGACAAATGGAAATGTTATTGGCACCTGCTCAAGCAAATTGACAAATAACAGGATGTCAAGTGATCATGTGATCAATATCCAATATGACAAAATTATGATTACTTTATTATGTATTGTGTCAGTTTTAAAATATACTCTCTTAGCAACATCCAAATATATCATACAGTAGTATTAATTTCAGTCATTTTATATTGCATCCTAAAGATTTATAACTTAAAGATTCTACCTTTTGAACATGTGCTCCCATTTCTCTTTAATATTTATTTTAACCACCTCTATTTTTTAAAAAAATTAGGATAGAGGGACACCAGTTGTAATCAGGGTTTACTCCTGTTTCTGTGCTCAGGATCACTCCTGGTTGGCTTCTGGTACCAGGGATTGGACCTAGGTCAGCTCTGGACAAGCCTTTTTAGCCTTTCATTGTCTCAGTTTCCTCATCCATAGTAGCAATACAACTACATATGATTCTTGTACATATTAAATAAAATTATAGATATAAAATGCTCAGGACATTCCCGGCATAAAAATTTTATGAATGTAAATACAACTTATATTCTATGAAACAATCTGAATAGACTTTAAAAAGATTAATTTCACTGACTAGTTCACAAAGATCTAGCCATGGCTATTTAAAGCTCTTTGGTATGTGTTCATGTAGTCATTTATCAAATATTTACCTAGCACGTGCCTTATGACAAGTACTTTATTGGATTCTGTTAACACAAAGGTGTGTTTTTTTCATTCAGGCAGCTGAGGAACTAATGTAAGGAAGCCATTTTGTAACAAAATAAATATTATATCAGAATTGCAATCATAAAACGAGCCATAGGATAGCATTTGAATGCATACAGGATAGTAATATCTCAAATCTGTCTTGTATTAAAGTATAAAAAGCATCAAATTTTAGTTTATATGAGTTGAGTTTTCAAATTTTGCTGTGTTCATTCACAAAAATTGTTAGCATAATAAGCAAAATCCCTTTGAGTGAAACAGCAAAAAAGAGGTATAAAGCATAATAATAAACTTTGGGAACTGTAAACATTTTTCAAAATATGCAATTTATGTGCCAAGAGACAAGGGTTAGGTCTTGATATTTGAGCAGAGATATTTACTTATTTGCAACCTTCAGAATCAAGCTAAGTGCCTAATACAGTCAGATTTATTTAGGGACTTAAATCCAGTAAAGTTGCAGGTGAGAAAACAAAGTAAGAGTATCACATAGAATTTATGTCTTAAGACATACAAATATACGTTTTATTTCATATCTTAAGTTTTTCTCTCCCTCACTAGGAGAGATAACACTATATAGATTAAATAATAACAATAATTTTCATCAGCCTCCTTAGAATTCAGAGCAATGCCTAGCACTTGGATAAGATTCAATAAATAGTCGATTCATAAATTTAAATATAAAGTTGAAGTGTATGTATGAAAGAATGTAAGAGTCTAGATAAAAGTAGTTTACTAAAGATTAGAAATAGGCATGTACTTTTTTGGGAGAGGCATATCTGGTAGTGATCATATCTTACTCCTAGCTTGAGTTCAGAGACCACTCTAGGAGGTGCTCAGGAGAACATAGGTGGGCACTGGGTATTGAACTTGGTTTCTGTTGTTTGTAAGGCAACCCTAAATACTATCTCTCAGGCCTGAAAAAATAGATACTGAGGGGCATAATTTATAACTGATCATCTTATACAAAAATTAGGTTTATATGATCAGTATATAAAAATTTATAACTGTATGCTAAGAGAACATTTAACATTATAACTGATCACATGGTGATGAAAAGTATTAACAAGCATTCAATATCTAAATTGAATTTTATATTCTTTCATACAAATGTAATATTTATAAAATAAGAGTTTAGTACGAGGAAGGAGGTGACCAGGGCATATAAAAGTTTAGCTCTGTCTCATTTATTTAAAGGGACATATGGTGGGAAATTAACAAATGATCGGGAAGTACTTAGACATATGGTCTAAAAGTCCAGACATATGAAGATGACTCTCAGTAAATTCAAGCATTTTCAACATAGCATTATGTTTATAATTATCTTTTGAATATATTTAAATATAATTTCTGAATACAAGCACTATTTCTATACTAGTTAATATTGGCAAATGAAATGTTGTATGTTCTCTTTCTGTAATTCCTCACCTTCCACTCTCCTGGCCTTGATTTACTTACTCTCAACTTTTTTTTTAAATCACTCCCTGTGTCTCTCTCTTCCTCTAGTTTATGGTTTAAAATGCTATTGTGGAACAAAGGGACATGACATGTTTAATATAATAATAGCAATATCAATATAATATTGATATCTAATATAAATGTTTAATATGATATCAAATAATATCATGTTTAATATAATGATATCAAAATCAAGAAGAATGGAACTCCATTCTTACAATGATAAGTAAGAATGGACTTACATATCATTTTGGAAGAAAGTTATTTAATCTCTGATCTATAGAAATGAATGTCTAGTTTTATATGTGTGAATGTGTTTATTTTTAATGAGTGCACCAGAATGGCTTGATAGTTTAAAGCATAACTTTATTATTTTTGTAGCAGTTTTATATTCTATATAGCATCTAATAAAAATAAACATTTATAAAATTAAAAAATATTATTAAATATACTTTAACCTTTTAAAAAACATTCTATATGTTTTAAAATCCATTTTTATTTTAGAGAATTTTGGTAAAATATCTATAGTAAAAATTAAACATGGTTAAAGTTTACCCCCAAATACAGGATGGTGAGATATTATTTAAATCTAATATTTTCTAAAACATCAATTGTATATGCCAATGTAGAACAATCTCTTTCTGTATTTAGATGTTTTGTCAAAATACACACTTTAGACACGAGGCTGGGAGAACTGGAACTCAGCTCTCCCCTAGCTCGGCTGATCATGAGGCCCCAGGAGGACAGATGGGTTTTGGGGTGGGCCCATCACATTTGGAGGGTTCTGGAAGCAGCCTGATGAGACACGCCCACCACATTAGCCGCCATTTTTACTGTCTGGACGCTACAGCACATCAGAGCCTTCCCAGGAGGGATGCTGACCTCAAGACCAGATTAGCAGAGCAAAACGAGTTTTAACCCAGTTAGGCAGCACCCAGAAGCGGTAATCACCAGGAATTCGTCAGATGGAAGTGGGGTTGCCCCTTCCCTCTTCATTTTGTCTGAGCCCAGTAGCCCCACCCAGGAGCTGCCCTGAGGCAACCAACCATAGCATGCAGAGCCTCACATGCAGCTGGGAGAACTGGAACTCCCCTCTCCCTAGCTCAGTTGACCATGAGGCCCCCAGGAGGACAGATGGGTTTTGGGAGTGGACCCATCACCTCTGGGGGGTCCCGGAAGCAGCCAGATGAGACTTGCCCACCACATTAGTCGCCATTTTTGCTGTCCAGATGCTGACTATGAGGCCCCTAAGTCATGTGGCATAGCGGCTGCGCAGTCCATCAAACTAGTGGAAACAGTTATGTCCTTTAATGTACTGCATTCTACAATGTGTAGGAAAGGTAGGCGAGAGGGAGAGATAGAGAGGAGAGAAAAGATATACAGAATCTGCCAGGTAGTTGGGTGTTGGAGGACAGGTTTAGCTAACCTGGGAGCTTTGTTGTTTTGCCCACTCCCAGCTTAATCTATTTAAGCCAAGGTTCATTCTAATGAGACCTCTCTTCTAGTAAACACTGCTAGAGGGTGTGGCAGTTACAGAAGTCATCTTGATTGAATAACTTCTGACTTACACATCTACTAAGACTTCTATGTTTTCTAGATTGGGCACAACTCCTCTTTATACCCACTGCACCCAGCGTGAGACAGTTAGAATTTACCAGGAGACTACCATCCTGGCTACATTGAGACTATAGGAAGACTATAGGAAGGATCATACTAGTTTGCTCTAAGCAGGCGAGTGTGACCCTTTCAGTACATGAGAACAAGATACTCAGAATCACCCTGGTGCAGATAATAGTAATAAGAAGGACCTTGTGGGCACCATCTAGATTACATGAAGCTCATGAAATTAAGATGTATTATTTTATATCAGCCCTCTCTCTCTCCCTCTCTCTTCCAGTGTTTTACATAAGAGATAATCTCAGGATTAGTCCTTGGTATAATCTTTGTTTATACCTGCAATAGGGTGTGGCACTACACTCTGTTTAGAGTTCTTTGTTGACATGACCCTCCCTGTCACAAATCGGATTACTTTGGAGTATATAAGGGGGCTGACTTGAGGCCCTTTCACCTTTGGCTTTTGGCCTTTTAGCTTTCGGCTTTTGGTTCCTCAGCTTTCAGCTTTTGGCTCCTCGTCCTTTTGCTTTTGGCTTTTGACTTTTTGGCCTTTTGCTCCTTCTTCTGGGTAGGACTCATCTCGGGTGAGATCCTCTCTCTTTGGTGGGAGACTTAGGCTCTTTTGTATGGTCTAAGTTCAGACCAGAGCTAGAGTTTGTTCATTATATTAGATTGCTGTGGAAGAGCTTTTGTACTATTAAAAGCCTTTTTTGGAACTGCACCGGACTCGTGAGTTTTCATCTGTTTCCTCGGCGTCCTCGGAGGTAGAAGAGAACTTCTGTCCTGACACTGTCGGGGACCCTGGCGGTGTTCCCCGACAGTTGGGCGTGTGGGAAGGGGGGAGGGAAGTGGGGACATTGGTGATGGGAGATGGGTTCGGGTGGAGGGATGGGTGTTGGAACACTGTAGAACCAAAATTCAAGCATGAGCATCTTGCAATTGTATGTCTAAAAGTGGTGTAATAAAATTTAGGAAAAAATACGAAATTTATTCTAAAAGAGAATAGTTAATTCTTATGAAGGAATTTTTAATGCATCATATCTTTTTATCTTCCCTACCACCCTGGGAAATTGAAATGCCAGAAGATTCTGAACTCTGTACAACTGAAAACTTCAGGTATAGATAGGCGTTAGCAGATTCATTTAGCAAGCAGTGGAAAGTTGAACTGCTTATCTACCTTTCCTAATACCTTCACCTCTTCTACACTCATCTTCCTGTCCAGAGGCACTGTACAGTTGGTTACCCAGAATGATCTGCAGTGGAAATGAAACGCCTGCACCAATTCAGCATTGATAGTATATGTTAACACAAAACCACTCACTATAAAATTTAAGAACTTGCAAAAGATTGCAAGAGATTGAATCTAAAGTTTCAACAGATTGAATCTAGGCTGCTTTTATTGAAATAGATGTCTCAAAATGATCTTTCATTCTGTACAGGAGACATTTCCTAGCATACTCACTTGCCCAAGCTTTTAACCCATCATCAGCGTGACTTCAAAGATCAGTGGACACTCAGAGTTACAACTCTTCCACCAGTTTATCTGCAGTCACTTATATTTCACTTCTTCCTGACATCTCACAAAAAAATATTCTCTCTCTATCCAGTGCTAATGTTATTTTTGTGGCCTGGATCTGATCGGGTTACACCTATGAGACTTTTTTTAAACTATACTCTCTTAAGTCTATCCAATATTGAAACAAATACATGAGTAAACAAATAATCATGTATAAAGCTAAAATGTTGTTCTGTGTATCTTTTATGCCTAATAAGCTTCTAAATTTCTTTCATGGGCTAACCATGTCTATTAAAAGTAGTCTGTCTGTTCTTTGCTTTCTAAACACTCTGTTTTCCAGGCCAATGAATGCACTGTTTTGTTCCATCGTGGTTGACCAATAACCACCTAATTGCCAAGTCTGATAGAATTTCATTTTTAATATTTTTTTTCTGTCCTCACCTGAATCCAATGTCAATGGCTATATTCCCCTTCAGCTCTCTCTGTCAATATTCTGTTCTTGTGCTTCTGATCATTCTTATTTATATTCTAACTATTGAAGCTTGTTCTTTATTTGTACTCTTCCTGTTTCCAGTTGGGTTTCTTATCTCTCATAGCCTCACTTCCATCTGTATGTTGATGGTCTCCAAATTTCCTCTGTCATCTTACATGGCTCTACTCCACACCACAGGTATAGATCTCCCTTTCTGTTGATTCCACCCACCTATATGACACTACGCTTTACGTTCAACATGTTGAAAATTAATTCAATAGTTCTTCCAAGCACCAACTTTTCTAAACTTCCTATCCCGTACATTTACAGCATCAACAACTTTCTAGTGGGAATCAATATCTTTCTACTGGGAACCATGGACTGGGAGCACCACCTTTATTTTATTTCTAGAACATGAATATTGAATTGAGTCATTGATTTTTAATTATTTCCATCATACTTCATAAAAGCCTTTTAAATCTTATGAGTCTCTCTAGCTTCAAAGCCACTGTCTTTCTGTTGTTTGATATGCATTATTTCCCAATGGATTATGTCATTGGTTCTTTCCCCCCCCCCCCCCCCCCCCCCCCCCCCCCCCCCCCTTCAGGTTTATTCTCCTCTTAAACTACCGTTTAGCAGATGTAGTGCTACTGTAGTGGAATTGGTGCTTACTTTGCACATGGTTAACTGGGTTTGATCCGGGCATCCTATATGTTCCCCAAACATCAACAGGAATGTTATGCTGAGTGTGGCCCCCAAACATAGCAACATGAAAAAACAAAATTATCCATTGTTTATCCCTCTGAAACTCAACTACTTCATGCCATATTCCTAAAGAAATTTTAGTAATTTTTTCCTATCAAAATAAAGTTCACTTTAAAAAAAAGTTCCCATAATTTTTCTATATTCGGACTCATCCACAGATTTCAGGTAAGTCTTTTGCATTCATTTGTTTGATTATTTCATCTTTTAAAAAATATTAAACAAAGACATGATTTATTAAGGGTAATATTTATGAATTTTTCCATTTTTAGGCTAAAGATATCCTCTCGTTCTACCATATCTTTCCACTTAACACTGGAAAATTTTTATTAAATACTGTAATCATGTCTTTACTAAGCTGTCTCTATTGGACTCTTAGGTCCATTATAACAAAAAAGTATGTGTTTTGCTTAGCAACCCTAGAAACTTCCATGACTTTTGGAATACATTATGCACATACTAAAATTTTTACAAAATGCACGAATAAAATATATATTTGGTGAGAGTGTGCCACATGACAAGGCCTGCTTTAGACAGTTGCCGACAACATTAGAAAGTAGAGACAAAAGTTGTGGTCGTAAGAGAGATATTATTCAAGTGTGCAAGTGTGTATGTGTTGGCAAGCTATGAGGGAAAATAAATAAATATGGTGGCATTAAAGTTGGTTAAAAAAATAAGACACTAGCAAATTTCTAATCAGTTATTTTTTTTATAACCAGAAAGAACTCTTCCTTAAAGTTTGGGTTTAATTTTTAGTAATAAAATATTGTATAATGTTTAAAATCCTAGGAAACTATAATTTTTATCTTAAACTCATACCAAACTACAGAATGTCTTCAAATGTGTATAATTTAATGTGGGTATGATGATCATCTGATAAAAATCATAAAAATACTGTAAACAATTCAAATTCCATTGATTTAAAACATTTAAAATCAAACTTTGCATATCAAATTTATTTCAGAAATCTCAAGCCATAAAAAATGCAAAGAAAATGGGCCATGAATGGATGAGAGTCTAAAAAAGTGTCTAATTTCTAAATCCAGCTGCAAGGAAAAGAATGTCAACTATGTTAGAAACTGTGGCTGTGTCGGCATCCAAAAACTGATTTTTAAAATGATTGAATTCATTTAAATGGCCAGTTATTTTGACAAAACCGACAACCAAAAGTGGCCAAATTTAGTCAATACCTAGTTGTTTGCTTTCTGCTTACCTGCCCGCTCAAATTGGTGCTTATGTGTAGATAGTCTGTGTATTAAGAAGTCAGGGTGGGCCACTAATATCATTTTGTAAAATCAACATCTTACCAAATAAGATATTTTCTGGTCATTTGCGCTGGCCACCCACGTGTCTGAGAATGCAGTATACTGGGTTCATACCTTAGGACTTCACATTGCTCTCATGTTCTAAAGGTATGGGGAATAGTGTGATGGAAATAGTCAATGGGGAGTGGACACATAGTTAACCAGAGAGGCATGCTATTATACCTAGGATGAATCAGCCAGCATAACTGCCTACCTATGGACCAGTGATTCTTACTGCCTTAGTTAACTGATCTATCTATTGGATAGAAATGTTTGCTCAAATGCATAGACTTGTATTATTATATTTTTAATGATGTGACTATGCTTTTGAGTTGCATTTGTTTCTATAACAATTCCCTCTCCAGCTTTAGTCTGTTAAATGAAAGACCAACTAGTATTTTTCTAAATACAAACACCAACAAATATGCTTACTGCAATTACTATAGCTGCCTTTTACTATTGTTAGGAGATATTGAAAGACTTAATTGTTGTATTTCTTGTAATACTGATTAAAAATAAGGAAAATGCACACATACAATTCAATGAGGACTGTGAGAAAATGTGGTGACACATTTCTGCTGATCCTTTGCCAGGGCTATTGCTATACTAATGCATAAAATAAAAATTTGATTTGAATTAATGCAACTATATATTACTATGCGAGCTTATTTTTGCTTTTACCTTTCCTTACACAATATTCATGTATATCTAAGTTATTCTTCTAGTATGAACATAAAAATATGCTTGAACACATTCTTGATAACAACCCCACTAGGAAACTCAAAGTCTTTTTGAAAAATACAAAAAGATTTTAAATACATGTGACATTATTATTTCAAATTTAAGTTGTTCCTGTGGCTTGGCAATAGAAATAGTGAAGACAGGAAAACTAGAAGAGGGATTCCTAATATGCTTATATCTAGAACCTTATACTTACTAGGAGGAAATTACTAGAAAATTATTTATTATGCTTTAGGACACCTGAGTCACCAAAGTTACCTGCATGTGGTGGAGAGGAGACCCTCAAGTACAAATTTTATGTTTGATTTTAAGTAGAACTCAAAAGCCAGAATACAGTAGCTGTGGATGGCATTTATATTTAGTAAGAGTGCAATATACTCAATTGAAGTTCGGAGATGAGTATTTATTGAAACAGCTGGCAAATCAGCAGGAAAATGCTGATTTTGAAAAAACTATTCTTCTTCTGTGGAATCAGACCTACTGTATTTAGCAACACTATTATAATTGAACACAAAAACTGCATTAAAATACCATTAAGAAGGAGACAGAAATCCAGAAAAATAAGAGAATTCTAAGTTAGAAGCTGTCACAGTCTCCTGAGTCAGCTCTTTTAAGTATAAATACACAAATGTACACATGATCTTTCAAGTATGACATGAGATGAACCTTCTGGACCCTTTACCCCACTTGGGGCCATTGTCAAATGCAACCCAGTTAATTTTTTTCTTTCTCACATACCACTGTTCCTCTATCTATATGCCTAGAGGTAATAATTCCACCTCCGTGTAATTAAAACACCAGAAAATTAGAAGAAATATGAATTTCAGTATCAGATAAAAATAAGCTTAACATTCTACTACAAAAAGAATCTATGTATATAAAAAGGATGTTCTGTAACTGCCACCAACCCTATACCACTACCTAGAAACACAGAACTCTGCTTTAGCGCAGACTAAGAAACCCAGAGGTTCAGGTCAGTTTTCTCAAATGAGAACACTTGGAACTGCTTAGTTTATGTGACTTGCTAAAGGTCATAAAACTGCTTTGTGGCTAAAACCAAATCTGAGTACTTTCAAGCCAATGTCCTTTCCTCCCCTCTCTTTGCTCTCCCTAATTTGTCAGCAATAGTTGTTGCTGTGCGTAAAATAAAGATAGACTTTGTCTCAACTCTGGCCCTTAAAGGCAACTAGGAGGGCAGAAGTGGTTCTGAACAGTGGGGCATTCTGTGAAGCACTTAACTGTTGCTATTTTCTCCTCCTGCATTTAATAATGGTAGCAGTCAAGTAGGGTTCATCCACCTCCCACACAAGCCAGGAGGGTTCTGTAGAGGCTGCTAGCTCTGAGGAGGTTTCAGGGAATGAGGCCTTTTCAGTGTCATCTGGAAGTCCTGGAAAAATCAGGGAAATAGAGATTCCATGGAAGAGCAAGTTGCAGTTGCTTGCGAGCTTTCCTGAGGCCGCTTGGCTTTAGACCCAGATCACTCTTTCTGAAGTCCATAATGTAATTCTTCAGAATTGTATTAATAAAATTTGGTTTGATTTGCCTCTGGTTTTCCTCATAAAAGCCAAAGACAGCAAATTCAGAATATAAATTTAAGCATGCCTTGAATTTAGAAAATCTAAGATGAAGTCAACACTTTTCTTTGAGACCAAGTGTCAAACTTGCTCGGACTGTATCCGTATTCTCTTTTGATACCTTCTATGAAATCTCAAGGATACAGTGCAAAATTGGCTTTCAAGGTGTCATTTGGAGTCTGTGTGACTCTGTTCCTTAGAGTTATGGCTATATTCCCACTCATACCACTTAGCCAGAAGTCGGCATTATCTAGAACATATCTTCCCTGTGCTCAGAAAATAGCATCATTTTTCAACTTTAAAGAAACTTGAATTTATTTGATGAGATGAATATCTCCACACTGGGAAGTTTAGTCTGTAGGAAACAGCAAATTTGAGAAGCCATTTCTGAGTTGAAAGCCCAGTGAATGTTCTTGTGGTTGAAATTTTAAACCTAACTTAAATTTTTGAATATTCAAGTTCATACCTTCCTGGCAAAGCATGGCCTCCCTTTCTTCATGGGAAAATTTTTAAGAACTTCACAAGTTATTTTTTAAATAATTTTAATTGTGAATGAATTAGAAACACAAGGATGGAATTATCTCTGAAATTGTATTGAGTGCTAGGAAAAGATTAAGACTATTTCTTTTTACTTCATGTATTAGAATGAAAATATTCTTTCGTAAAACTGTGCATGGGAGAGGGTCAGGAACCAGTCCATAGTACAGTGAGTTAAAATGCTTGCCTTGCTTAGAACTAACGTAGTTTTGATCCCGGCACAACATTCTGTGGTTTGCTGAGCCTGTTCATGAATAATCCCTGAGTACAGAGCCCAGAGTGAACCCTGAGCACAGCCAGGAATATTCCAAAACAAACAAAAAAGGAACCTATAAGCCTGTGGATGGGTGTGCCTGGCTGGAGGTGCCTGGTGGCATCATCTTACATAATGCTTTGTTTTCTAAATAGATTTGAGGAACACATTTTCTGACATTCTATTTCTAGATAGCGAATTTGCTTCCCCCCATAATATGCTTTATTATATTTTTCTTTATTATAACCATATGCATTATCAAGAGAATGATTAAGATGTACTTAAAAGGGGGATGAAGAGAAGATACAGCAAGACAATCACTTGCCTAGTATGAGACCAACCCGGGTTCAATCACGGGCACTTCATTTGGTCCTCTGAGCATTGCCGAGTCATCCCTAAAGACAGAGCCAGGAGTATCCCTGATCATTGCTGGGTGGGCCCAAAAATAAAGAAAAGAAAGATAAACAAGAGACAAATAAAAAGGAAAATAAAGTAAAAAGGAAGGAAGGAAGGAAGGAAGGAGAGAGATGGCAAAAAAGAGAAAAGGGGAAGGAAAAGAAGGTAAGAGAGAGGAAAGGAAAGAAGGGAGGGAGGGGAGGAGGAGGTCAGACAGAGGCCCTCCCTCCGTTACTTCTTCATATGGGTCGGAAGTCCCACGGCCCATTACCTCTTCTCCTGTCAATATCCTGGTTCTCCCTGCCCCGACTCCCAAGGCAGCTGGGTCCTTGGAATCTGAAAGTTGTGGGCAAAAGCCTGCTATACCATGTGTCTTTGCCTACAAATTAAATTCTTACTTGGGTTCACAAGAACCACATAGCTATCATCAAAGCACAAATTGTATAACTTCCAAGGACTCAGATATAGCCCTGGAGGCCTCCAGGCAATTTATTCTATTAGTAATTCACTCTTCAAATAATCCATCAATCTCATAAAAGTGGGAGATCAGCATGTGGGGGTGGGGACTCACCAGTTGTGTTGATTGTAAGAAATAATAAAGTCCCAAATTAGCCATAGGAGAAGCAAGGCCATTGATATTTATAGTAGCTATTAGTTTAATCCCAGAATTCAGAATGAAAAACAAGAAGCTAAAAATTTGCTGGGTTAGACTCAGCAGTGAAGAGAAAGAGAAAAAATTAATGAAGAAAATTAAGTTTTTGAAATGCAAGGAAATAATCACCATAATTTTTATTTAAAAATTGTTTAAAATTTTATTTTAAAATGATTTAAATTTTTATTTAAAATCATTTAAAAATTAAAAGACAACACACATACTGGAAGAGAATATTGTTTCGTCACTCATCTGAAAAGAAATAAAGGAAATAGTAATTAAGGAGATAAAAATCAAGCCAACAATTAGATACTGCCACATGTATGACCAGCATATTTATAGAAGAATGAAATAACCAGTGTTGGTATGAATGTGGGGAAAAATAAATTCCCATCCACTGCTGGGGGATGTTAACTGGTTCAACCTGTTAGGAAAATAATATGGACACTTACAAAAAAATAAACTAAGAATTTAGATTTCATATGAACCAACAATTTCAGCTCTGTAAAAGGATGCAAAAACTGTCCCTTAAAGACGTTTCTGCTCCTATGTTTATTGCATCTCTATTCCTAATAAGCCAAAACCTAGAATCAAACCCAAGTGTCCAAAAGCTGATGATGTGATAAAACTATGGCATATATTTACAGTAGAATAATACTTGACTATAAGAAAATATGAAATAATGCAGTTTGTCACTACATAGATGAACTGAAGGGCATCATGCTGGGAGAAGCCATCCAGCAACAGGCGGATCCAGAATGTTTTCTCTCCTATGTGAGATATAATAAATACAGTAGGAGAATAATAAGTGACCAAAAGCAACAGAACATGAGACTTGATCTGCAGATTTGAGCTTCCCATGAAGGAGAATGTAGGGACTGGAGTTTAGAGGGAGACCCTGAGGCAGTAGTAGAGGGAACAGACCTTCTGTTGGAGAGTAGAATTGGAATGTTGTGCACACAAAGCCTGACTATGAGCAATGTTGTAAATCATGGTGAAAAAATATGAAATATTTAAAGAGAAATGGTATTGGGCTCAGAGAAATATGGGTTGAATCTCTAAATTTTTGTTTTCGAGGTAATTGGGGCCCCACCCTGCAATGCATGAAGACTACTTTGATCGAGTACTCAGAGAGTGATACCTGTGGGTTTAGAGATAAAGCCTGAGGCTTCTGCATACATACCTTCTCCTTTGATCCTCTCCATAACAGGTTGGTTTCAAACTTTATTAAATTATGTCTATCTAGAAGTTTTAAACAATCTTAGATCATTACTATGCTGCTTTAATGGTCCAATATCAATGTTACTGAACATTTCTACATTTTGATTTAAGGAAGATTAATTTATATGTCAGATTACATATGATCTTCCAATTTCTTTCAGTAAATTTCTATTTCATTACACTTATTTTGCTATTTCATTTTTCTTGTCAAAGCCTCTTATGGATTGTTTTATTTTATTTTTTGTTTGTTTGTTTGTTTGTTTGCTTGCTTGCTTTTAGAGTCACACCCAACAATGCTCAGGGGTTACTCTTGGCTCTTCACTAGGATTTACTGCTGCTGGTGCTTGAGAACCATATGGGATGCAGGGGATTGAACCAAGGTTGGCTGTGTGCAAGGCAAACAACCTGCCTGCTGTGCTATTGATCCAGCCCTCTTACGGATTGTTTTTTTTTAATATTTTATTATACCACTGTGAGATATACAATTACAAACGTATACAATTAAAAAGTTCGTATTTGGGTTTTGGTCATACAGTGTTCCAGCACCCATCCCGCCACCAGTGCCCATCTCCCACCACCAACGTACCGGTTCCCTCCCCCTCCCCCAGCCCTCCTCCATGGCAGGTTTTTTATTTCTTTCCCTTTCTCTCTCTTTCTCTTTCCTTCCCTTCCAGACAATGGATTACAGAACATACATTAAAGGGTTGTCATGTGTATCTTTTTGCCTCTATTTAATGCTCAGTTCTAGGTTGGCATTAGTACCCTCGACAATTATTAGCACACTGTTCCATTTTCTGTCTTACCTAGCCTCGACTCCCACACGTTTGTGATAATTTCCACCTTTGACAAGACCTCCTGATATATGTTTCACTTGACCTTGGATATTGGTATCATAATATGTACATATATATATTTATGTCATGCAAATAAATGCAGTCATTCTGTATCTGCTCTCTCCTTCTGGCTAATTTCACTCAACATGATCTTCTCCATGTCCATCCATTTATAGGCAAATTTTATGACTTCATTTTTCCTGAACAGCTGCATAGTATTCCATTGTGTAGATGTACCAAAACTTCTTTATCCAGTCATCGATTCTAGGGCACTCTGGTTGTTTCCAGATTCTGGCTATTGTGAATAATGCTGCTATGGATATAAAAGTAGGGATGGTGTTTCCGCTGCATATTTTTGGTTTCCCAGAGTAGATTCCCAGGAGTGGTATGGCTGGGTCAAATGGGAGTTCAATTTCTTGTCTTTGGAGGAATGTCCATATTGTTTTCCAGAAAGGCTGTACCAGCCGGCATTCCCACCAACAATGGATGAGTGTCCCCTTTTCTCCACATCTTATGGATTGTTTTTAAAGGAACACTTTTAGCATATCCTTGGAATGAGACAACGTTAATTTCATTAATTCTGTTGAACAACCAACGTTTAACTGAGTTCTTATTCTACTTACAGACATTGTGAAATAAAAAGCCTTGATTCTGTTAAGTACTTGTAGTAACTTCTTTCACATAAAATTCTAAATCTAATACAGTGTTCTGAAGCAATGCTCTATAAATTTTGTTTTATTCTCCTTTTTCTGTGCCCTATTCCACCTCCTACCATGCTGTACAAAGTTAGCTACATACCTTTTGATTACATTCTGCAGTTAAAAACTGTGTGGGAGGTCAGGAAGAGCCAATTCAATAGAACCGGTGCTACATTTCACCCCTGTTTATAAGTTCAAAAGTTGTTATAGATAAGGACACTAAGGACGTCTTTATTGATTCATATACCAGCCTGCTCTGGTCCCTTTGTGTCTGACATGATTGTGATATCTATTCACATAATTTAACTTGTGATCAATATCTGAAATATGCAAGCCTTGAAGGGTAAAGAAAGATAATCACATACTACGTTTACTGGAATACAATGAGTTAGCTTCATTTGATGCTTTTTCTGGGCAAATTTGGCATCAGAATATGACAAAATCTGATTTTTATGATTCTATGGGATAAATAAATAAATATGAAAAGAGAAGATTCAAAATGGAAGTGTTAATGCTCAAATCTCACCATGCCTTTCAGATTGTTTTCATTTTCAGGGACCTGTATCATACCTAGATTGCTTAGTAGTCCTAAAATTCACACATAGATCAATGAAGTTGCAACTAATCAAATATAACATAAATACATTTTTGGTTAAACGTTTTCTCCTTGGTTTCTGGTGATTAGAGAACCAATCCTATAACCACATTTCCAGGGTCCTTTATGTCAATTCTGTGCCCTAAAAAATTGCTTGATAAGGTTAAAGAGATAGAAGAGTAGGATAAGTCCCATATCCAGCATCATACATTTCTGACATTACAAAAAGTAAAGGGTCAGAAATGAGAGTTAGAAATACTTTTGATTTTGTGCAGTTCTGAAAATTGTCAGCCAAGCTAACAAAGTTTCCTAAGTCAGATTGCTTTGTAGATCCTAGTACCAGTACTAAGCCTATGTGACCTGGTTTGAGTACTCATTTATGCTTAGTTATATGATGGATATCTCTGCCTCAATAAGAAGGATGCAGTATACCCAAAGAATGGAGAGTAACAGTTAACCATGTCTCATAGAAGGATGTCTTGAAGGGAGAGCCTAATGGTGATCTTTCAAACCATTGTATTTTTAAATATTGATAACATCCTTTGGGGGACCTGAAGTTCTTCAACATATCACAAAGTAAACATTTCTTAGGTATGCTTGTCACTTGTCTTCCCATTGTTCATCAATTTGCCTCGAGTGGGTACCAGTCACCTCTTTATTTGTTGGGAATGAGGTCCATTATTGTTACTGTTTTTGGCATATTGAATAAACTAGTGCTAGCTTGCCAGACTCTGCCATGGCTCTGGGTTCATCCCAGGTGGCCCAGTTTTTTTTTCTATGTCAGACTATCAACCATCCATGGGGCAGTAAAATTAGCAGGGTCCATGGTCCATGCCTGTATACTAAAGATTTCCTAGGTGTTGGATGACAGGCCTAGCTAGCTTGGGAGGTTTGCTGTTTTATCCACTCACAACTTAATCTATTTACATGTTCTTAAACCAGGGTTCATACTAATGAGAGCTCTCTTCTATGTAAACACTGATGGAGGGTGTGGCAGTTAAAAAAGTCACCTTAACTCTCAATGAGTTATTTCTGACTTATTATTATACATCTACCAAGATTTCTGTGTTTTCTAGATTGGGCACAGTTACTTTTTATACCCACTGGGCCCAGTGTGGGACAGTTAGCATTTACCAGGAGATTACTACTCTGACTACATTGAGACTATCCTTCAGGATTTTAGGAAGGATCATACTAGTTTGCCCTTTCAGTATATGGAGAACAAAATACTCAGAATCATGCTGGTGCAGATAATAAATAAGAAGGACCTTGTAGGTACCATCTAGATTACATGAAGCCCATGAAATTAAGATGTATTATTTTATACCAGCCCCCCAAATGTTTTTACATAAGAGATAATCTCGAAAGAAGAGATTAGTCCTTGGCATAATCCTTTGTTTATACCTATAATAGGGCGTGGCATCACTCTTCTACACTCTTCTACTATCTAAAAGCTGTTTAGGGTTCTTTGTTGACAAGACCCTCCCTGAAGTTAGGATTACTTTGGTATATATAAGGGAACTGACTTGAAGTACTCTCCCTTTTTTGGTATGGTTCTCTCTCTCGGGTGAGATCCTGTTTTTGGTGGGACTCCTTTCTGGTAGGATTCTCTTTGGTAGGACTGTCACTGGTGGGATCCTCTTTGGTGGGAGACTTGGGGTCTCGTGTATGGTCTAAGTTCTGACTAGAGCTAGAGTTCTTTCATTATATTGGACAGCAGTGATAGAGCTTTTGTACTATTAAAAGGTTTTTTGAACTGCACTGGACTTGTGAGTCTTCATCCGTTCCCGGTGGGCTCAGAGGTAGAAGAGAATTTCTGTCCTGATACTGTTTAGGGACCCGAGCGGCTCCCGACACCTAGGTATACTGGTTACTTTAATTTACACATTACATTAACTTGTATTCATCTTCCTTCTCTGTGTAAATACCTCTAAGCTTAAAAAAGACTTTTTTTTATCATGAATCTTTCCCCAAGTCTCCTTTCATATAATAAAAGTAACAGACATAAAATGCAACCTTTAGGTGCTGGAGTGATAGTATAAAGTGTGAGGAACTTGTCTTTCACGTGGCTAATTTTACTGACACTACAGATTTTTGTAACTAACACTCCAAAATCTTTGTAGCTTTCATGCAATAAAAATTACCTGATATAGTTCAGTAGAAGCTTCTTTACTAGTTGCTAACCAAGTGTCTCCATTATTTATGTAGTTTTAACATCATGACTTCTAGATTGGTTAAAAGTAGGGAAGATAGTAAGACAGATGCTGACTCTAGATGCTATGGAGAAATGGCCGTGGCTTCCATTCACGTTCTCCCATAACCGAACTCATATATGTCATCAGCCATCTGCAAAGGATGCCTGAAGATGGGGATGAATAGGCACACTGTGCACCCAGTATCAGCGCAGCATAGCTCTAGCCTCACTCCAGACAGGTAACTGTCCTTTTAGGTATATTTGTTTGTGTGTTTTTCTGTTTGACAGCCCCTTAAGTATCTCCAGATGTATATACCCTCTCCCTTGCCAGAAAGGAAACAGTACATATCTGTAGAAAGATTAGCTATTTCTTCAAAGAACTTTAGTTTATACTAGTCATTTGAGTTACATGCTTTTTGATGCAAACGCCATGCTTTGTATATTCAAAGCTTTTGCCATTTTTTGTATTTCCCAAATGTATTATTTGAAGTAGTTGAATCAAGAGACTAGAACAATAAAGGAGAAAAAAAAAGTTATCTTTAAAACATAGTACTTAACACCTAAAGGCATGCAGCAAAATGTATTATCTAAAGATAAATTATTTTATATTGTTTGTTGTAAAATTTGACATGAAAGTAAATATTGGATTATTAGAAAAAAATTTAGAACTTGCTTATCTTATAGTGAAGAAAATATACATGACTCAGTATATCTGTTTCCTTTTAAAAACTTAACAATGCTACACAATTTTAGTAGCTTAAAAAAGCCCAATTTAATTTTCTTACAGTTCTAGAGATAAGAAATCAGAAATTTTTTAATCCAAAATAAGAATTTTTTTTGTCAGAATTGACTAAACTCAGAATGTTGTCAGGATTAGTCTTCATTTGAGACTTGGGAGAAAATTACAGTTTTTTTCTTCTAAGTTCTGGAGCTTCTGGTTTTTTTTGACTAATGATTTACTCCTACCAATCTGTGTTTCCTCTTTTATGTCATTTACAGTTTCTGCCTCCACTCTTTTAAATGGATAATATTGCCCTACTCCAGATAATTGAAGATATTCTCCCCCCCATACAAGATACATTTAATTTAATCATATCTGCAAACTCCATTTTACCTGTAAGAATATATTCACAAGTTCCAGGGATTAGGAAATGAATATTTTTGAAGGACCATCAGACATTCCGTATAGAGCTCCATCTAGTATTTTCTTTACATGCACTGCACTCTTATCAGTAATCCATATGTATCATTTAGCTAGATGAAGATAGGGATATAATGTTTGTTTGAGGTAGAAAAAGATTTATCTTATGAAATTAAATGATAATGACTAATATAATAGCAAAATCTTACACATCTAACTGTGAGTTAGTTAATCACATAATAAATGGTATTGATTGTCCAGGAAGCACTGAAGATATTTGCATAGAGGTCAAATAAACTTTACAGAGCAAAAAATATTAAGACATTTATTACTTCTCTATTGAGATTCAGTTCAATTTTCTTTAATAGATTGCGGCCCCTAAATAGCAGTGATCCATTGATAGGATTAATTTCCCCAGAGGAGTCAAATTATACGTAACAACATATTAAAGAGAATAGAATGAATCTTATATCACAGATGAAATATTCTTAAATCACAAATAGTTTCATCCATGATGAGAGATTAGATAATCTAGAGACAAAAAAGTTCTTATGTAGTGCACAAATTAATAACGTAAAACTTTCTTAATAGGCCTAATGCTTTCCTAGACATTAATCTTGTATATCAAAGTTATACCTGTTTTTCCCCTTTTCAGTATTATACATAGTGTATTTTCTATGATCTAATTGTTACTCTCATTGTAGTCTTGCTGTCGACTATTCTGAAATCTTTTAACCAATGTAATGGAATTATAATGGCATTATAATGGGCTCCCCATAATTTCTTTTTACTATTGTAATGCTGTCATAATGGCATTGTAAGGGGTTCTCCATAAACATACACTGAAATCATTTTGCCACCATCATGACAGTGAAATGAGTCCCCATAGAGTTTATTTGAAATTGTTTTGCTCTTGTAATGGCATTATTAATGCAGTCTTCATAGACTTAAAGGGAAATTGTTTGACCATCATAATGTGGTCTTCATAGACCTACAATAAAATCGCTTACCAGTGTAATGTGGTTTCCATTAACTTTCACTAAAATCATTTTTCAACTATAATGGTATTATAATAGGGTATCCATGAACCTAGACTACCAAAGTTTGGTTCTTTAGGTGGAATCATGATAGCATTACTACAAAGATAGTTAAAGTAATGGTGATACTCTGTTATGTCATAAGCAAAGACTTTAAGTAATGTACATCTACTTTTCACAGTTAAGTATCATGTGGTTTTATTCTTTAATAGTAATGTCCTGACCACAATATACTTTATATCTGCAGCAATCACTTCTCAGATAACTCGATGAGAGAACCTTTAATTCTGAGAGCAGAAAATTTCCCATCCTGTATTTCTTTTGTTTATACTTCAAATAATCTTAATTTAATTAATTTTCAATTCTTTAAAACACAGTGTAATATATTTCTCTCCACTAGTTCTTAAAGCAGAAATTATTTTTTGTAAATCCTTTATACTGAATTTCATATGTACTTTATTTTTACTTCAATTTCATTCATTTTGAATGGAATTGAAGTGAAATAAAATAATTATTTAATACTTATTGTTATTAATACTTATTGTTATAATAGTTATTCAATATTGATTTAATTAATCAATTATTAATAAAATATGGAGTATTTTATTTATTCTTCAATTTCATTCATTTTGAATGAAATTGAAATTGAAGTGAAATAAAATAATTACACTCTATTCTTCTTATGAACATACCAAAATGTGACATATATAGAAAGATTTTTATTTTTGTTATGTTCATTTTGGTGTGGAAAATGTGGAAAATGGCAACCCTAATGGTGTGGGGGTTCCTCTGGCTTCTTTTGGCTATGCTGGGATGGCAGGCCAGGGCTAGAACCTGCCTTACCTCCCGGGCGCCTTGTGATCAGCTGGGCACAGGGAGAGCCATTTTCCACATCTGGACTCCCCAGCTTGTCAGAGTTCCACCCAGCAGAAGAGCTGACCAAAGTCCAGTTTGTCAGAGCCCCACCTGTTGCAGGACTCCTCTAACAGCCCCCTATCTCTACCCTGTGGAGATTTTTTCCTGGCGGATCTTGCTCAAAACATTAGCGTATAAAAAGACATTGGGTGAGGTGCTGGGAGAAATTACCTGAGGGCATTTGACCCTGCCAGGAGAAGTTTACATTTGGCTTGCAGCTCCCAGCTCTGCTGGGAGGCTTTGAATTTTTATACCTAGATAGCCCAGCCCAGAATGGGCTGGGGGATTTCTGGCTATAAGATAAGTTGCAAGAAGAAAAAAAGCTCTCTTTTTTTTCCCCCTTTTTGCCATTTCGGCTTCCCTTGGCTTTTTTGCTTCTCTCCATTCTCTGTTGGGCCTCAACACGTGGTGGCAGCCATCTTGGCCTGCACCTGGCTGGGGCCTCGCTGGAAACACAGAGTCTGGAGGCTTTCCCTGCTCTTGGATTGTATATTGGAACCTGTAATAGTAAAGCCCTTTTTAAAACTGCATCAGATTCCTGAGTTTTCATCCATTCCTCACCGGCTTTGGAGGTAGAAGGGAACTCGCTTCCCGGCACTGTTGGGACCACGGCGGAGCTCCCCCACACCACCCTACAACAGTCTTTTTCAAGCCCAGCCCAGGTATATCTGATCCAGAGACTTACATACATGGGGCAGAGCTGTAACCAGCTCTCCCTGTGCCCAGCTGATCATGAGGCGCCCAGGAGGGAAGGCAAGTTCTAGCCCTTGCCTGCCATCCCAGCAGAGCCTCGCAAGAAGCCAGAGGAACCCCCTACACCGTGAGGGCTGCCATTTTATACATCTGGACTCCTAGCTTGTCAGAGCTCCACCCTGCAAAAGAGCTGATCTCAAGTCCAGCTCAATAAATGCTCGAGATGAGAGGAGACTATAAAAGTATCCAACCCACATGGCAGAGCCTGACAAGTGACCCATGTCGGATTTGATATGCCAAATGCCAGTAACAATTACAGACCTCATACCCATGACCTGATGGAATGGTTTGAGGCTTTTTATGTTCCTGGAGCGAGCAGATGCCCTTAGGCTACGCTAGCATGTGACAGGGTGTATGGAGATGTTACTGGTGCCCGCTCAAGTGAATCGATGAACAATGGGAAGACAAATTATACAAGTTATTTTGATAATTATTTTTATTAATTATGTATTAATAAAATATGAAGTATTTTATTTCTTCTTCAATTTTATTCATTTTGACTGAAATTGAAGTGAAATAAAATAATTGCATACCAAAATGCAACAGAAAGATTTTATGACTGTTCTTTTTCACTTAAAAATCATGGGTATAGATAATTGACTGGCAATGAATGTAAATGGTATAAAGATATATTAACAACAATATATTAATAAATAAAATTGATTAAATATTTATTAGATGTCAAAATCCAGTGATAGATACATTATTAGAATATGTAGATAAGTAAAAAGGTATGATTTTGAGAAGTTTTATGTTTGCATAGGCGCAATTAGTTTACCAGCAATACCTTTTGGAACCTATATGTTACAAGCAATTTGCCAACCTGGAAATATTTAATCAATACTTCTCTGAATTAGTAATAGCCTAGTTAAGATATACATGAGTCTGGAAGTGAGATGTGCTATGCTTCTATTATTATGGATTTTATTTTCTAGTGTTATTAAAATCCTACTGTGCCCTCAGCCTAATTTTCTTTAGGCATACCCATGAGTTCTTATAGCAAAAAAGTAAATCTATGTAATTAGGTAAGAAATAAACGGAACACTAGCATATGATTTAGTTATAACTTTAATTATAAAAATAAGATAAGAAACTATTCTTTTATAAGCCACCGGCTACATCTTTGACTTAATAGTAAAGAGACAGTTGTTAAAAGGTTCTCCTGTTTTGGCTCTATGATATCTCTTGAGGTCAAGTCTTTAATTATAAGTCTAAGGCAAATATGTATTACCTCTTTAGAAATAAAAGGGGCGAATCACTGAGGAGGAGGACTACAATTACATATACATATATGAATATATGTATGTATTTACATACACATGTGTATTTCAAGGAATTTTGGGGGAGAAAGAAAATAAAGATTGACATCATTGCTTTCCTTTATAAGTTCAATTTTAGCACATCATTCTTGAAGAATGGGGATGATTTGACAACAGATGTGCATATTGCAAGAAATTTCCTTGCGGCACCTTAGTGGATTTATGCCACATGAGGTGAGGGCAGCATAATTTGAGTGTACTGTCAAGACGTTTGTGGCTAAGGGTTGGTGGACAAAAGCAGGGAAAATTCATCTTAAGTTAGAAACCTCTCCCAGTGCTATATGCATTTCATACAATGATTAGTCATTCGGAATAGTAATCAAGTGTTAACATTTCTGAATTATGGATTTTCTCTATATGTCATATAGAAAATTTACCAAAATATATTATGTACATTTTACCTGGAGAGAAACAAGAAATAAAAAAATTACTGAACCAAGCTCACACCTCTATTAAGTGGCTGAATCAGAAATTCACTGTTAACTTAAGGACTGTCTCAATAGACTATCTCAGAAAGTTTAACTACAGTGACTGACTAATTTGCATCAGAATTTCCATAGATGCCAAGCTTGGAATACCCTTTCTCTGCAGTAATACCCTGGGATCTTATTCCCAGGCTTGGTATCCAAAATGGTAGGAGTGATTTGAGAACCGGAAATTGGGCTTACGGTGGTATAAACAAACCTTTGTGAAATCAACTTTCTGTCCTTTCTACCCTGAGAAAGTATTGCCAGAACAGTAGTGGCCTCACTAAAGAAACAGAAGAGTTTAGAATTCCAATGTGTGAGTCCACATGTACTCTAAAATGACAGATGTGTCTGAGAAAAAAAATGTGATTACAGCAGAAACTGGGGATCTTCCTTCCACTGAAATGATCAGATTTCTAATGCTTTCTCCATAGTGTGAAGCAGAACAGCCCCTGCTGGAATGAGAAAGTCTCCAGTGTTCTTGAAATATTCAGGGAATTGGAGGATTCCCAGGAGAGATACTTGAATTCCTGTTAATGGGCATGTAAGGCTCTAGAGATTAATTTGAACACTAAAATAGATACAACCTCATTTATATCACAAGCTCATGAAACAGGTCATTTTGCATATTCTGCAAAGACCTCAGGATTAACGTATCCCAGCCAAATTTCATAAAATAAAAATGCAACCAATGATTATCTCAGAATTACTTAATGTAAGCTATTGGCTTTTTTTATAGCCAAGGATAGATCATGAATTTATGAATAAAATAGAAAAAAAACTTATAATTGTCAGGATGATTAGAAATAAAATAATGTCACAATAAATTCAAGAAAATAGCTACATTTTAATAAGTCTATCACATAATTATTTTAAATGGCTAAAGCAAAAATGTGTGCATCTTAGCATTTTATTATTTTCCCTTCAAAGCATTATCAACAAAATAAAAAACATTATTCTTCCAAATTAACAAGAAGTCTTAGAGGTCAAGGGAAAGAGCACTTAGATTGTCTATTGGATATCTGGCAGAGATTTAATTAAACTCACTGCATAGGTTTTTTTTAAGGAGTATCTGAAATACTACGAATATATATACAGGAGAAGAATACAAAACATCTTTATTTCATGGGTAATAGAACTATTAACACATTGATTGGAAATATCTTTTGAGTTGTTTATGCATTCATTAATTTATTTTATAAACACTTAATAAAATAAAGGAAGCAAGTATACAGTAGAGATTAGAGCGAAGTGTTTATTTAAAGAAAAAGAGAAAACATAACATACACTTATTCCTGTAGTGCAGAGCAGAGGTCTTAGGTTGAATGCCCTTGAATCATTTATATCAGTTGTAAAAAGGGTACATCATATCAAAAGATAGTGCTTCACCCGTAGATGATAGGATATATGCACACCTATGTTCATTGCAGCACTTAGTACAATAACCAGTTCTGGGAAACAAACCAACCAAGTGTTCAACAACAGATGCATAAAGCAAGATGATGAAATATTATGGAACTGTAAGAAAAGATGAAATGAAATTGATCTCTATGTCAATGGAGCTAGCTGGATGATACTGAGTGAAGCCAGACAAGTGAAAGACTCTGTCTTTCACAATGATTTCTCTCATATGTGGTTTAAAGATACCTAGCAGGGAGCAACAGATGGTCAGTTAACAGAACTGGAGAGTTTCTTTACAGAACTGGGTTTGCATGGGGTGGAACATAGTCTTTTGCATATTGGAGGAAGGAAGCAGGCACTTTGGCGATAGGGAGTGGTGTTGAAATGGTGTAGGCAGGAAGCTATCATTAACAGTATTGTAGATCATGTGTCTACTTGAAGTGGGGGAGAGTGAAACGAAGTTAAAAGATGAAGACTCAGAATTATTGTGGTATCAAGAACTTTTAGTGGAAAAAGATCTAAGTTTAAGATTAGAAATCACTGGTGGCTGGAGCAATAATAGAGCCGTAGGTTTTCGATTTGCATATAGTCAACCTGGTTCAATCTCTGAGCATTGCCAGGAGTAATTCCCCAGAGCAAAGGCAGGAGTGAGCACTGAGCAACACTGGTTGTGCTCCCTTCAAAAAAAAAAAAGAAAAGTAAATAAAATTATTGTAAAGGAGCAAAGAAAGAGTACAATTGGCAAGGAAACTTCCTTACATGAAGCCAATCCACGTTTGATCCCTGGCACTGCATATAGTTCCTGAGAACCACCAGAAAGGATTCCTTAATCATAGAGCAAGAAATAATCCCTGAACAAGATCGGCCATAGCTCATGGAGAGGCTAACAGTGATTCTTCCCCAGCAGGCAGCAATAAAAAGGGATGGAGAATGTGACTCTGCCCTGCCCTGCAGTGCTGGGGCTATGCAGGCCGCCACTGCTGTAATGGGGACCAGGCGTCCCTCTAGGGCCGAAACTGGTGATGTGTAGGGTTGGCAGCTAGTGGTGCAGGGAATTAAGCCTGAGAAGCTGTGTGCTAGTCTAACCGCTGAACTATCTCCTAGCCCCCAAAAGTGGAATTTTAAATTAATTTCTAGAGTTTGGGTTCAGAGCTATTAGAAATCTTTTTTGGAAACACTGGCTTTCCTTTCTTAAGGGAAGATGGTTTTGCCTAGGATAATGTTTCTTTTATTTGTTAGTAGCCTTTTTCCTACCCTCTTTCTGACTGTAAAAACCTTCCATTGTATATATCTTACAGTGTAATTTTAATTTCAAGGTGACATGCTACCAGATTCATGTAATCTTTCATAAAGAAAATTATATCTATAAAGTTATTTGGATAGATTTTGTTCTTCAACAATTCCACAGGCAAAGATTTCACTTGTTATGGACATGTTCTATGAAAGGGGAAAGTATGCAAGCGTAAGGTGTCCAGCTAAATTGACACCCACCGTGTCTGTCTGAATAGTGACTATAGACTCTTTTCTCTCACTCTCTGTCTCACACACACACACACACACACACACATACACACACTCTCTCTCTCTCTCACACACACACACAAGCACAGTCTTCATTCATAATTCCTGATTCACTGTTTCCAACCCCTTAGAATTTCCGAATAAAAGTAATGGGAACATTTATTGTCATAATATTTGATCTCTTGTCCTGAAAATACTTCAGAACCACAAAAGTGAAATGGATGTCTTGTTATTTATAACAAACCACTTTATATCACAACTAAATTTACGTTAATAAAGGTGACTTTTGGAAACCACCTAAGGATGATGACTGGTTGCCACGGGAACTGACTACATACAGCGATTTAGGATTTTTATCCCTATTTTCTAATTTTCAACAAAATAACAGAACTGAAAGCAATCACCAATAACTAGTTAACTCAATGTTAGCCCTATGTACTAGGGTCTCCATTAAAGAAATATAATTTGACAATCCAGAAATTTCCATTAGAAAATCAGAAAGCTTTCACATGCCACTGTATAGGGTCCCACATCCACAATAATAAATCTCCTTTGTGGGACTAGAGATAGTGGGTTGAGCATTTGCTTGCATTTGACTGACCCGGGTTTGATCCCCAGCATCTTATATGGCTCATGAACCCACCAAGAGTGATATCTGAGCATAGACTGAGTAAATCCTGAGCACAACGGGTGTGACCCAGCCTCCAAACTAAAAGAAATAAAACAAATGAATCTCCTTTGTTTGAAACCTTTCATATGTATTGTTCAAACAGATATTGATTCCTAGTTTTTAATATCATTATAATAAATCCTAATCTACTGAGCAAGTGAATTTCCTAAGTTCCACAAACTATTCTAGCAAATTTATTGTACACAATTTGCGTTATGGAATTCTGATTTATAATTAGTTGGTCAGAAATACCACTAACAACATGAACTTGGTCATTTGCATCCTAAATTGGAAAAGGTCAATGAAATCTCTAATGTACAGCTGTTCAATAAAAACCCAAGTAATTATCTGAGTTGTGATAGGCTCTTCTGGTGGGTGGAGTTCTGACAAGAAGGAAGTCCGGATGTGGAAAATGGCGGCCTCATGGAGTGGGGATTGTCTGGCTTGCTGTGAGGCTCTCCTTGGGTGGTGGGCCAGGGGCGAACCCGCATCCCCCAGGGCGCTGGTAGCAGATCTTCCCCATGTCTGTGAGTCTCTCACAGACGTATTTAATTTTTAATGAAATTAAATATAACATCAATACATCTACCCCAAAAGAAGTGAGCTGTTAACTTCCTAACTGGCCTTCCCTCTCTGATACACCTGAATATATTCTCACATTACAGTGCTAAAATGATTTTGGTACTATCAAGTCCGTGTCTCAAACAGAACTTCCAGAACTTACATGAGAAGTTTCAAAGAACTTAGCCTAGAAACTTGCCAACACTTTTTCTGTGGGACCATCTTACTCAGCCACGTTTGGCTGTGACCATGGGCTGGGCGACTTTTCCACCTGCACCTCACAGTCATCCTCAGTGTGTGTAAAGAAACCTGCAAACAGGGAAGGCAGCCACTCACTATAAGAACGCTTATAGTGTACAATAAAATTGCCAGCACACAGCCAGGCATCAGTGCATGCAGAGCGGGGTTCATCAATAAATGCTGGAGATCAGAGGTGACTACAAGAGTATGCCACCTGCATGGCAGAGCCTGGCAAGCTACCCGTGTCATATTTGATATGCAAATACCAGTAACAATTATAGACCTAATTCCCATGACCTGATGGAATGGTTTGAGGCTCTTTATGTTCCTGGAGCAAGCAGGTGCGCTTGGGTTCTACCAGCATGAGACAGGACATATGGAGATACTACTAGGTTACTGGTGCCCGCTCGAGCAAATCAATGATACAGTGATACAGTGATTGTCTGGCCTGAGTTTGACTGCCACTTGATATAGAAGCCAGTCTGGTGCGATTATCCTTTACTTACAGAATCCCATATTTCCAAGTGCAAAGTATTAGGACTGACATGAAATGTTATATATCTTGCTCATGTTCAGGATTTTGCTTTTGAAGTGTAACTTGAACAGTATAGTCGAATACAGGAAACCGTCTTACACACACGTACATGTGAATAAATAATGATAAGCAGAAAGATAAATCTATGTTGCTACCATACAGATCAAGATACAAAACATTCTCATCACATTGGTAGGTTTTCTTCTGTCCTTGTATTTATTATCAGTATCTATATAAACTTTTAGTAATCCCCTTGCCAATAAGTTATATTATTTATTTATCATATATAATAATAATATTATTATTGATTTATTTGCCACTTATTTGGGCAATATTATTGATTAATTTTGCCTACACTAATAATATTATTGATTTATTTTGCCTACACTTGAATATTTTAAAATAAATATAATGATCAAATAGTTGATTTTGTGTCTCTTGGATTTATTCACACATTTATTTATTTTGTCAAATATTTTGGCAATTATAATGTTATTATTGATTTGACTATTCTTGAATATCTTAAACATAAAAGTAATCATCATATAGTTGATTTTGTATTTCTGGATTTATTCACACATCAGTATATCAGTATATCTTTGAAAGTCACTCACATTGATATGTGCACCAATTTAGATTTTTCATAGCTGTATAGTAATTCAGTGTAAGAGTACATCAAAATATGGTCATTTGGTATACTATTAATGGACATTGGGCTGTTTTGTGCTTAGTGGTTTTATGAATAAAACTAGCATAAACACTCATATTTAAATCTTTGTGAACACCTGTTTTCACTTCTGTTAGATTTGCATCAGAGTAGAAATTATGTTTTACAGAGTGCTATATGCAGTTTGAGTAGACATTGACAAAATAGATTTACAAAGTGCTTGAAGCAATTTACTCTTATCATAAGCACATAAGAATTTCAAATGCTATAAATCCTTCCCAACTCTAGTCATTATATTTTGAGTTTAGCTATTCTGATATGTGTAGTAGTGAGTTTCCTTATATACATTTAATGTGAATGTCCATGATTTATGATGCTTAATTCAAAAATTGCTAATTGGAGTTTTGCATCTATATAGTATAGGTTGCTATCTTGCTTAAGAATATGATATAATTACTTTGAAGAATAACACCCAAATCTTACCACACTAGCTATTTGGGAGTTAAGAACTAAGTTTTAATTCAGGCATCCCAGCAAATTTAATAGGGTCATCTTGGATGATTAATTTTTATTCTCTTATTTATAGGTTCTTCAACTACAAATTAAAGGTTCAACTGTATTATCATAAAATTGTTTCTAACACATAGACTTTAATAAATATTTTATGTTTTAGTTTAAGTGTCTGATCATTGAGG